>SKCR01052154.1:0-121509 GCA_019454045.1 Zanthoxylum bungeanum | reverse complement strand
GATTAACCAAGTGGTCTCGGCGGAACGAATCCAGCCTCGAGCCGATTAACCAAGTGGTCTCGGCGGAACGAATCCAGCCCCGAGCCGATTATCCAAGTGGCCTCGGCGGAACGAATCCAGCCCCGAGCCGATTAATTAAGTGGCCTCGGTAGAACGAATCCAGCCGCGAGCCGATTAATCAAGTGGCCTCGGCAGAACGAATCCAGCCCCGAGCCGATTAATCCTTAGGACTTATTCAGAAGGGAAGTGAATCAACCTTTTGAAGCCCTACCGAATCTGGCACGGGCGTCCCCTTGCCAGACCGGCGAAAAAACAAAAACAAAACTCTGGAAAATAAAATTAAAAGGCGGGGGCGACTTTAGCACTTATCCCAAAATAAAATGTTAAAGTGTAAACAACAGCACGGATTCCTTAAGACAGCGTCCTGCCCGAGGTTTCCAAAACACAATCCTGAATCTTTCAATTCAGAGTCCCGGCGAACCAGGATTTGGATCAAAGAGCGTTTAAAATGGTAAGGGCACATCCTCCATACTTCAGGTCTCCATGGAGCCTGTGTACTGTTCGAGGGCTCCTTCTTACAACGCTGGAGCAAATATATGCTACGAGGGCACAATCCCTTCTCGTGCTACACTTCTCTTGGATCCAAATGATCAAAGAAATAAGGATCAAAGAGTGTCCGAGACATTAAGGGCATATTCCTCCTTATGTTCGGTAACATTGGAGCAAGCAATCGCCACGGGGGTATCGTCCATCCCCGTGCTATGCTTCCCACAGATCCGAATGATCAAGGTAATGTGGATCAAAGAGTGTTCGAGACATTAAGGGCATTCTCCTCCTTATGTTCGGTAACACTGGAGTAAGCGATCGCCACAGGGGTATCATCCCTCCCCGTGCTATGCTTCTCACTGTTCCATTAATCAGGTAGGTGAGGATCAGAGAGTGTTTGAAACATTAAGGGCATTTTCCTCCTTAAGTTCGGTAACACTGAAGTAAGCGATCGCCACATGGGTATCATCCCTCCCCGTGCTATGCTTCTCTTGGATCCATCGGGTAGGCAAAACATATGGTAACGCATTCCTTGCGTTTGTATCCCTCAAACTGGTCAGGCATGTTATCCTACGGGGGCACTCCCTCCCCGTGATTACCATCCCGGAATGTCCCCGGTACATATAAGTTATGGGGTAGTTGTGCTCCGGCTATCGCGAAGAGTTCTCGTGCTCTTTTATACCTCTTCCCCCTTGATGTGGTCTTGATCGTTTAAAGTGGAGTGAGTTAGGTCGGATTGTCTATGCCCAGGATTTTTATGGTAGCACTTTGTGATTGGTAAGTCATGGGTTTGATGCCTCGACCTCTGATCATCCCTTCGTATCGAGTATGTCCCCGAAATTTTGAATATGGCTTTCAATTTTAATTAGAAGAGTGGGTGGAATTTTTTGAAAAGAGAAAGTTTTATTCATATTCGGAGACATACTTCCCTTCTTACAGCTCTCTGCCGGACATTTCGAGAAAGGCTTTACATTGAGCTCCTACCCCTTGTCGGGTTGCTGCAAAAAAAAAAGTCTACTGAAAGTATTTTCTTAACATCTCGGTGTTCCAGGGTTTCTTTAATCGCGTGCCGTCCAGATGTTCTAAGATGTAGACCCCTGGCCTTACCACCTCTGCAATTTTATAGGGCCCTTCCCATTTGGCTCCTAACGAGCCTTCTTCCGGCCTTCGAGTGTTCAGAGTGACTCTTCTTAATACCAGGTCGCCTGGGAGAAAGGTGCGAGTTCGAACTTTTTTGTTGTAGAAGCGGGTCATCCATTGTTGATAAACTGCTGTCCTCATGGCTGACTTCTATCTTTTTTCCTCGATCAGGTCGAGGTGGCTTCTGATAAGCTCTTCATTCTTTCCGCTCTCAAAATGACGGACCCTGTGGGTAGTTATTCCGATCTCTGTTGGAATAACTGCTTCACACCCGTATGATAAGGAAAACGGGGTCTCCTCTGTAGAATCTTTATAGGTCGTCCGGTGTGCCCACAGTACTTCCGGCAATTCCTCTACCCATAAGCTCTTGCAGGATCCGAGCCGAGCTTTAAGATTTGCCTTGATGGTTTTGTTTGCCGCCTCAACCTGTCATTTTGACTTGGGGTGGGCTGGTGAGCCGAACCTTAAGGCGATCTGGAGGTATTCGCAGAGTTTCCTGAATCCCTTGTGTTGGACAGTTATGACCCATAGCGTCACTATTTATACAGATCATGGTGTTGTTGTACAAATTAACTATGTGACAAGGAGATTGCGCTCTTATCATTTCTGATTAGATCACCTAGATGTATAAATGATAGGAGGTCCCTATGATTAGTTCCTGGATTGAGATGATATGAGACAGTATCAGTCCTCGAAGGATTAATCATTAAATATCCCTAGTCGTAGTATTATCGAGACTGGACATCGATAATGCGGAATAGACTAGTATTGCACTTGTGCGCGTTGTGGGAGCACAACGGCATAGTTCTCATATATTTAAGTATTGGATACTTATGCAAGTGTGATAGGAGGTTGTGTTTACCGATGGTGCGGAAACAGCTCGCTCTGGATAGACCCCTCGGAATTCCATTGGTAGTATGACTATGTGTCTATGGAAGTCCGATATCAGGGTAGGTGTATTTGGTCTTAACCTGAGACTTGCATCGCTAATACTTGCGACAATCGGTATGCTTTAGTTTTGGTCGTCCATGGCTTTAACCGGTTCTGTGTACGCCTCTACTGGGTAATTGAGAATCATAGTGTATTGGGTGTGATGTCAAGACGGAAGTATCACTCCAGTCATAGTGGAGATGATGTCACGTAGGATACAGTACTAGTGCTCTTAAGTACTGCAGTCATCGGGATACTATGACTAGGTCATGTATATCCGATAATAGAGACTAGTTACCAGACATCCGACATGTGCTTCGTACGGGGCAGACACATTCCAGCCCCAGGCCTAGCACGTGACATTAGATACTGGATCGCAATACGCAATACTATGTATACTATGCCTGACATATATTATATATTCCAGTAAGAATATTTCTGGAGAATTGGGTAGGTACGGTGCTTTGCTAGAAGCCAACCATGTCTTGTAAATCGGTAAGCACGTGGTACGAGGTACGCACGTATTCGGATAATCCGATGACCGTATTTACTGCCAACATATCCAGGGATCTCTTGGGTCGCTTCCCAAAGATTCACCGATGACAGTTGACTCGAATTAGAATAAATCTGTGATTAATTAAGAGAGAGAATTAATCTGGGATTAATTAAGATGGAGAAAATTAATCTGGGATTAATTGAGGTATTATTTAATCTGGGATTAAATGTGTTCGGAAGAGAGAGAACACGATTAATTTGGAATTAATCGGTAGAATAAATTTAATAGTTAAATTTGATTTTTTCTATTCAATTTATTCGTATGGGCTAAAATTAATCTATCGGATATATTAATATGAATTGGATTTCGTTACGAAATTAAAGTCGGACTTTAATATGAACGAACGAATTAATTTAGAATTAATTCGTAGACGACATTCGTAATATATTTGCGAGCATCGTTATTTAATTAAATTAGATTTAATTATTTAGCGACGAGAATTTGTTTAATCGGATTAAACGGATCCGAGCCGCGGCAAATGTTCGTAGAGACATTTGAATTTTGAATTCAAATGTGGGGCCCACTTTAAATGTGGTAGTTGGGAGAGTGGTGGCATTTATGCCATACCATCCACTTTCCAACCACCTTGGAATGGTTTTGGCAAAACCATTTACCCAACCACCTTGTTTAGGTGAAAAGGGTAAATTGGCTTTTACCAAAACCCTTCTCTCTCTCTCATTCGTGTATACTCACACAAAACACACTTGGAAAAAAATGGAAACCCTAATATCCTCCAAATGGGCGTGAATATGGTCTCCATTTTCTCTTTGATTTTGTGGCAAAATCAAGTTAGCTAGCACTTCATGGAATCAACTAAGGTGATAGGGAAACTAACTCAAGGGTTGGAATCATCATTCAAAGCTTGGATCTTGGAGATCTTCATTCTAAAATCAAAGCTTGGAATCAACAAAGGAAGGATCTTGGAAACCAACTTAAAGCTTGGAATCAACAAAGGAAGGATCTTGGAGATCTTCTTCTCAAAATTTTAAAAGCTCAAATCCATTCAATGTAAGTAATTCCGCAACTTATAATGAATTTATGAACATGTTTTCATGCTTATTAGATCCTTGGCATGTTCTAGGAACACTAACAATTGTATCAGAGCCAATTTTAAGCATGAAAATTTTAGGGTTCATGAGACTAAAATTTGGGGCTTTTGTGTTTTGAGCATGATTTCTTCAAATTGATGCTTTGAGCATGCTTAGATTATGTTAACTTAGAGTTGTGCATGATTAGATTTGAGAAAAATTGATTGGATCAAAATTTTAATTTCTCCTTAGTATGGCCGAATTTGACAGTGCAGTCCACTGTATTTTTTTTTTTTTTGTAACATGAAATGATGTGTTTAAATGTTGATTGTTGGTTTGATTGGATTGGAATCAAAGTCAATAAAGTTTATGTTAAAATCAAAGAGCATGTTGAGCATGAAATGATGTATTTAGGATTCAATTTGTGTTGAGCATGAATGATGTGTTTTGGCTTCAATTTGTGTTGAGTATGAATTGATGGATTAAGCATGATTATTAAGTTAATTGGTATTTTGGAAATAGAGTTTAATTAATTAATCATGGCTAATACACTTTAATTAAAATAATTGTGATATTGGAATATTATAATTATGTTAATAAGCCTTTAATTTAATTGGGCTAAAAGTGTGTAATTGGGCTTAATGGGCTTGGTTTGACTAAGTTTGGTTTTGGACTTTGGATTGGATCCAATTGGGCCCAAAAAAAATTCCATAAAGTCCAAATATATCACTTGACCCTTTAAAGAATTTAATTGGGCCTAATGGGCCTAAATTGATTTGTTGGCAATATGGTGATTCCTATTGGGCCTTGGCATTTTGGGTTTGATCCATTATGGCCAAAGCCCATGCCTTAAGAATTAATTAAAAGCCCATTGGACTTTAATTAAAATGACATTGGATGTTATTGGGCCTTTGAGACCCATTAAGATTGGATTTGGAATCCAAGTCTTTAAGGCTTATAAGTAAGTGTATATATTTAATTTGGAATTAAATTGGAATTAGTATTGAATACAAATAAATTGGATTTAAAGTTGTAGTTCAATATAATTCAAGAATACTTACTTTGAGTATTTATTCTTAAACGAGTTTGACTCACGCAAATCAAATCGTTGTTTGAACATTAGATGGTCATTAATTCAAAGATTAATTAATGGGATTAGATTGATTGAATAACATGATTTATATGAATACATGAATGTGTTGTATGAATATGTATATCAGATGGATATTAGAAGGGCGAGGGCAATTTTGGAAATTGTAATAAATTTAGAATTTATTTAATTGGACCTGCGTGTCCAGCCTTTTATCTCCTTTCTCATTGTATTTCTCTTCTCACCAATTCCCCTCAATGTAAATGAGGTTTCTTTATTGTATTATGTAATTGGGTAGAAGTTAGAATAGTTCTACTAGCCGGGGAGAGGAAAAGGAGTGATTTGTTCTAGGAACAATTTGTGACATATCCATCCGTATATCATTATTAATTATTTATTTATACGCGCTTTATTATGTATTTAGAATGCATGTTTAAGGGTGTATGATGATGAGACTTTAACAAAGATAATAAATTGGTTGCCAATTTTACGCGAAAAAACCTCAAAACATATTAAGCGTTTTTCCTTCCGTTGAGTGATTCTTACTCAAGATCCAAAGTTGGCATTGGTTTGTTGGCCAAAGTCAAGACCTTTGTCAATGCGGATGTGTTTGAAATGAGAGCTTTGTTCCATATTGGTGTCTTGTCCAAGTTGTGATTGTTGGCCAAAGTCAAGATCACTTCTTGTCCATCGACATTGATTACGAAGCTTTCCATGTCAATGGGTTCCGCTTAACTGGGATCATTAAGTTTGTTGTGCCAAAGCCAAAGCGTAGTTGATTCAGAGGAAAAAGGTTAGGTAATATATTCGATATATTGGCATATATAAGATATATGTTTCGGACTTGGATGTCCACCTACTGGATCTAGGAATTGGATGAGATCCAATTGATCTTAGAGATCTACCTAGTTAAATATCATACAGCTTGTTGGCCAAAGTCAAGGTTGTGTGTTATTTAATGGGATCCTAGCCCACTAGGAAACTAGGTTCCCGAGTACTCAACAGAGAGTTAGAGGCTCGCCGAAAAATAGTGGGAGGCGAGAATTAAATTTGCAATATTCGTTTAATTACTTTCATAACGCGCTCAATCAAATATCATTCGTCAAATATATATTATTTATTAGTTGGACTAATATTTAATTGTTGTTTTAATAAACAGTTGGACTGTATTCAAACTACTACTTCATTTATAGTTGATTATATAATTGGATTATAGTAATCAATATATATTTGAATATTAACCAATAAAAGTATACTTGATTATATAGTTGGACTATAGTAATCATTATATTAAATAGTACCTGAAATCGTTGATTAAATAGTTGGACTATTAGAATCAAGATAATTGAAAGATTAGTGTTTAAAACAATCCTAGTGAAAATGTTTTAAATGACTTTAATTTTCAAATTGGGAATAAATTTCAAGATAGTCCCGAAAACTAAGAAGTACTTATTTGATAAAATAATATATTAGGCCTAAGCCCAAAGTTAAGCAAATAGTAGAGCATGATATTTGGAAAGATTCATGTGATGATAACCTTAGTGCTTGATCCATTATACTTGTCAAAAGGACTCCTTAATTTCCTAATCAGAACTAAGGATTAGATCCTTAAAGTATGATGAGAAATTGAAGGATCATCATAGATCTATTTTTAGATCTTAGAAGTATTAAATTGCAATTAATAACTCTTGGAGAGTTAATGGCTATTCTCAAGGAGATAAAGCCAAAGTTTTCAATAAGGCAAGTGCCAAGACGCACCTTACTTTGATATTCTAGAAACCCAACGCTTGGCTAAAGGCTTCTGGGATAATAGAAAAGGGCAAAGGCAAAATCATTACTGGTCTTCTAGGAAGACAAATGACATATCCCAAGATGTCTGCTTAAACTGTTGCAAATGGGATCACTGAAGCGTGACTGCCGTATAAACAAAGCAGATATGAAGGAATTGAAGACGAGCAAGGCTCCGAATTCAAATATGTTTGTCATAAAAATGTTCACTACTAGTATTAAAATTGATTTTAAAATACTAAGTGTGATACATAAATATGCATTGATTGTGCAAATCTGCTATGAGCAGGATACTGACTTCAATTGAGATTAATCTGCGAATCGGAAACGGACGAAAGTCGCTGTTTTACTGTAGATACCTAAGTTTAGGAACTACCCTTCGGGTGTGTACTTAAATTAGGAAACTGTTATAATGTAATTAGTTTGACTAGAAACATTATCTCCATATCAGGGTTTAACCCGTTGCGGGTATACCTTTATATTTTAGAACACTAAAGTGTTTTATTTTATAAAGATGATATTGAGATAAACACATTAGATGTGAGTAACAGTATTTATATTTTGAATATAAATAAATCTTAAACATATAATATGACGAACAAATAGCTCAAACTGATTTGATCAGATAAGACTTATTTGTGGCAGTGTTGTCTGTGACACATTAAACAAGACTCGTATATCCACACTTTTGAAGAGTGCATATTAGGACGGATTTGATTCCATTCAAATGATGTCTACGAATCTAGTTTATTAGGTAAAATACCTAAAATACCTTTTACTTGGTAAAAGTGTAAGTGCCATCAATCTGTTAGCCCTCGTTCATAGTGACGTAAGTGGGGCCATGTCTAGCTAGGCTAAATGTGGAAATGAATTTCTTGACCTTTACGGATGTGGCATCGTCGTTATGGTTATGTGTTTCTTATGAAACACGAATCGGAAAATTTAGAGTTTCGACACGAAATAGATAAACAGATCGGCTAAAGTATTAAAACCATCACGGTTTTACCATGATGAAAATACTTAAGCAGTAAGTTTCTCTCAAATACTTGAAAAAGTATAGTATTCTTTCAATGAGGACTCCTCGGAACACGTCAGTTTGACGGTGTGTCTGAACGGAGAAACCAAATTTTGTTGGACATGATAAGGTTAATCATGAGTCCATCTGAGCTACAATTTTCCTTTAAGGGATAAGCATTTACAGTGCATACTTATTTTAATAAGGTTCCATGAAAATCTGTTTAACATATTTCATATTAGATATGAACAGGAAAAACTGGGTTTCTCACTCCTGAAAATTTGGGATGTTGGGGATATGTTTGGATGATACCAAACAAGAACCCAAATTGGACAAGTGCCAATTGTAGGTTATCCTAGGGAAACCAAAGTATAGTACTTATACATCTCACAAGAGAAAAATTTTAATTGTTGCTCGCCATGCGGTTTTCCTAAGAGGAATACCGATATGCAGTGGTAAATAGAAGGATAGTAAAACTCGATGAAAGTAGGAGTAATACTATTCAAAGCACCAAGTCCTTAATGGAACACAAACAGTTCATCAACGATGAAACTGTACACAAGAACCGCGTAGATCAGAGAGAGTTAGAAAACAACCTGGGTATGGGTTTCTGATCTCACCTCATAAAGATGTCAATCTTATTGAGGAATACGAATTGACTACGTATGAGGAAGTGATACAAGGTATCGACTCCCTATTATGGCAAAGTGCCATGAGTCCGAAATGGATTCCATATATATTAACTATGTTTGGACACTAGTTGTTGTACCGCAAGGCATTGAGCCTATTAGTACTATATAAGTCTTCAAGGAAGACATACGTGGATGGCAGCATACCAACGTACTAAGCTAGGCTTGTAGTGGAAAGGTATCGTTATCAACATTGTGTTGATTACAATGAAACCTTTTACCTGTTGCCATGGATAAATCCATTTGGATAATACTTGCTGATACTGCATGTTTCATTCATGAAATATGGTCGTTGAACGTCAAAAATCGCTTTCCTTAAACGGAAACCTCTTTGGAGGATGTTTATAACATCCTGACGGTTTTGTCGTACCAAAACTAGCAAACAAGGTTTGCAGATTATTCGATCCATGTTTGGATTGAAGCAAGTTCTTGGAACTATCATTTTGATATAATCATAATGGTTTATGATTTGATTCAAAACTCATATGATTCTTGTGTATATAAGGAGGTTAGTGGGAGCGCACTGACAATGATGTCCTAAATAATGATGATGTCATTTCTTGGAAATGATATTCCCATATTATAATCGGTGAAAGCTTGGCTTTCATGAAAACACTTCGTAGAATTCTTGGGAGAAACAACCTTTATTCTAGGAATAAAGATCTACTGGGATAGATTTAAAGTTGTTAACACTCTCTGATAACTCGTACATTGAAAAATGTACGTGACCTGGTGTCTCATACGATTTGAGCATATGGAGTCACAAACAGGTTAATCCAAGTGATAGTCACTGGATTGATAATAAGAACATCTGTTAGTATGTTAGAGAACTAAGGATGATGTCTTAAACTATGGAGATGGAGAACTTGAAGTGACTGGGATCACTGTTGCAAGTTTCCTAACCGATTAAGCGACTAAAAGTCGTAACAACGGTACTATACAGTTTGAATAACGGTACAGTGAGCTGGAAATCTTTCAAGCAAGATGCTGTTGCCGAATAAATAACAAATGCGGGTTATTTCTGCGGCTGAGGTAGCAATAGAAGCCATCTGGGTCACTAACAAATCTAATTAGATTAGATATAGTTCTGTTAGCAACCGAGCTAGGCTACAGCGCAGAATAAAGAATTAATGGTCTCATCAACGATCCAGATATATACTTCGACTATTTATCTGATTCGTTCCGATCATACATCATGGCGATGTGATGATCGAATAAATTGCATCAGACGATAATCATACAAATTCGCTGACGAAAGCCTTTCCTCAGCAATTTGAGCGAACCGTACATAGTTCGGGTGTAAGACACTCGAGTGACTGGCTATAGGCCAAGTGGGAGATTGTTGGATAGTTATGACCCATAGCGTCACTATTTATACAGATCATGGTGTTGTTGTACAAATTAACTATGTGACAAGAAGATTGCGCTCTTATCATTTCTGATTAGATCACCTAGATGTATAAATGATAGGAGGTCCCTATGATTAGTTCCTGGATTGAGATGATATGAGACAGTATCAGTCCTCGAAGGATTAATCATTAAATATCCCTAGTCGTAGTATTATCGAGACTGGACAACGATAATGCGGAATAGACTAGTATTGCACTTGTGCACGTTGTGGGAGCACAACGACATAGTTCTCATATATTTAAGTATTGGATACTTATGCAAGTGTGATAGGAGGTTGTGTTTACCGATGGTACGGAAACAGCTTCGCTATGGATAGACCCCTCAGAATTCCATTGGTAGTATGACTATGTGTCTATGGAAGTCCGATATCAGGGTAGGTGTATTTGGTCTTAACCTGAGACTTGCATCGCTAATACTTGCGACAATAGGTATGCTTTAGTTTTGGTCGTCCAGGGCTTTAACCGGTTCTGTGTACGCCTCTGCTGGGTATATTGAGAATCATAGTGTATTGGGTGTGATGTCAAGACGGAAGTATCACTCCAGTCATATTGGAGATGATGTCACGTAGGATACAGTACTAGTGTTCTTAAGTACTGCAGTCATCGGGATATTATGACTAGGTCATGTATATCCGATAATAGAGACTAGTTACCAGACATCCGACATGTGCTTCGTACGGGGCAGACACATTCCAGCCCCAGGCCTAGCACGTGACATTAGATACTGGATCGCAATACGCAATACTATGTATACCATACCTGACATAGATTATATATTCCAGTAAGAATATTTCTGGAGAATTGGGTAGGCACGGTGCTTTGCTAGAAGCCAACCATGTCTTGTAAATCGGTAAGCACGTGGTACGAGGTACGCACGTATTCGGATAATCCGATGACCGTATTTACTACCAACATATCCAGGGATCTCTTGGGTCGCTTCCCAAAGATTCACCGATGACAGTTGACTCGAATTAGAATTAATCTGGGATTAATTAAGAGAGAGAATTAATCTGGGATTAATTAAGATGGAGAAAATTAATCTGGGATTAATTGAGGTATTATTTAATCTGGGATTAAATGTGTTCGGAAGAGAGAGAACGCGATTAATTTGGAATTAATCGGTAGAATAAATTTAATAGTTAAATTTGATTTTTCTATTCAATTTATTCGTATGGGCTAAAATTAATATATCAGATATATTAATATGAATTTGATTTCGTTACGAAATTAAAGTCGGACTTTAATATGAACGAACGAATTAATTTAGAATTAATTCGTAGACGACATTCGTAATATATTTGCGAAGAATCGTTATTTAATTAAATTAGATTTAATTATTTAGCGAGAATTTGTTTAATCGGATTAAACGGATCCGAGCCGCGGCAAATGTTCGTAGAGACATTTGAATTTTGAATTCAAATGTGGGGCCCACGTTAAATGTGGTAGTTGGGAGAGTGGTTGGCATTTATGCCATACCATCCACTTTCCGACCACCTTGGAATGGTTTTGGCAAAACCATTTACCCAACCACCTTGTTTAGGTGAAAAGGGTAAATTGGCTTTTACCAAAACCCTTCTCTCTCTCTCATTCGTGTATGCTTCACACAAAACACACTTGGAACAAAATGAAACCCTAATATCCTCCAAATGGGCGTGAATATGGTCTCCCTTTTCTCTTTGATTTTGTGGCAAAATCAAGTTAGCTATCACTTCATGGAATCAACTAAGGTGATAGGGAAACTAACTCAAGGGTTGGAATCATCACTCAAAGCTTGGATCTTGGAGATCTTCATTCACAAATCAAAGCATGGAATCAACAAAGGAAGGATCTTGGAAACCGACTCAAAGCTTGGAATCAACAAAGGAAGGATATTGGAGATCTTCTTCTCAAAATTTTAAAAGCTCAAATCCATTCAATGTAAGTAATTCCGTAACTTATAATGAATTTATGAACATGTTTTCATGCTTATTAGATCCTTGGCATGTTCTAGGAACACTAACACCTTGCTATCGAACTGTTTTCCGTTGTCGGTGACGATAGCCCGTGGGATTCCGAACCTGCAGATAATATTCTTCTTCAAAAACTCTATGGCCTTCTTCTCTGTGATGGTGGATAGGGGTTCGGCCTCCACCCATTTGGTGAAATAGTCTATGGCCACAATGGTATACTTCGCATGTCCATGTCCCTTTGGTATTGGTCCGATGATATCTAGGCCCCATTGAGCGAATGGCCATGGACTGGACAAGGTGGTTAACTGTTCTGCTGGCTGGTGGTGGATATTGGCATTCTTCTGGCATCCTTCACATTTCCGGGCTACTCTCATGCCGTCCTGATGCATAGTTGGCCAATAGAACCCTTGCCTTAAAGCTTTAAAGGCCATTGATTGTCCTCCGGCGTGACTCCCACAGATGCCCGCGTGAATTTCCCTGAGTACATAATCACCTTATTCTTTATCCCGCTAAACATCTCTTAGGAAGGGTACTGTGTGGCTTTCTTTTGTCCTCGGGTGTCTCCCATGTTTCCAAGTATTTCTTAATTGGCTGTATCCACACGAGGCTTTGTCTTCCTCATCCAATAATTTTACTTCGAGTTCTCCCGCTCTTTTCTTCTCGAGGCAGATTAGAGGGACCATTCTGGGGTTCTCTGATTTTATCGAAGATGCGAGCCGTGCCAAGGAGTCTGCCTCGCAGTTGTCTTATCGACTGATTTTCTCAAAGTGTACGTCCCCCATTCTTCCTACCAACCTTTTTACTTCAGCCAAGTAGGCTATCATACTTGGCTCTCTGGCTTGGAATTCGCCTTTCAGCTTCTGACCAGCTAGCTGAGAGTCACTTCTTATTACTACGTCGCGGACTCCTACCACCGCGCATAGCCTAAGACCGGCCGTGATTGCTCATACTCTGCTTCATTGTTTGTGGCCTCGAAGGCGAGCCTCAGGGCGAACAATACCTCTTCACCTTTGTCGCTTTTCAATATGATTCCAGCTCATTTGCCTTGTGAGCTGGCAGATCCGTCTACTGACATCTCCCATTTGCCTTCCCCACAGTCAAGACCTGGTGGGTTCTGTGAATCTGCGACAAAATCTGCCAAAGCCTGCCCCTTTACTGCCATCATTGGGAGGTAAGAAATGTCGTGTTCACTTAACTCCACCGACCACTTCATTAGCCTGCCCGAAACTTCTGGTTTTTGTAGAATCTGTCTTAGAGGATAATCGGTGTATGTAAACCCCAATAGGATGGGTTTGGAAGTAGGGTCGTAGTTTCCGGGCTGCAGTAATTAATGACAAGGTGACCAGTCATGTACCGAATATCGGGTCTCAGCATCTAACAGGGCTTTGCTGATATAATATACTGGCCTTTGGACCTTATCGACCTCTCGTATCAGCACCCGAGCTTACTGCGTGCTCTGATACAGCTAAGTACAAGTATAAGTTTCTCCCAGGAGTGGCTTTGCTAGAAGGCGGGGTGTGTGTTAGGTAATGTTTTAACTGTAGGAAAGCTTCCTTGCATTTCGGCGTCCATTCGATTTCCTTTTTGGCCTTCTTGATGACTTTGGAAGAAAGGATGGCACTTGTCGGTTGCTCAGGAGATGAATCGGTTGAGCATGGCCAATCTGCCGGTTAGACTCTGCACTTCTTTTACAGTCCTGGGAGATTTCAAGTCCATTACGGCTTGGATCTTCTGTGGATTGGCTTCTATGCCTCGGGAGCTTACCATGTAACCCAAAAACTTCCCTGAGGCTACTCCGAAAGCACATTTCTCCGAGTTGAGCTTTAAATTGTGTTTCCTCAATAACTCAAAGGTTTCATTCAGGTCGGTTACGTGGCATTCTGGCTCTCTGGACATTGTTATCATGTCGTCAACATATACAAACATTGATGTGCCAATGAGTGGTTTGAAAATTTTGTTGACCAGCTTTTGAAAGGTTGCCCCTGCATTCTTCAGTCCGAAGGGCATTACTTTGTAACGGTAGAGCCCTTGGTCGGTGAAAAAAGTTATTTTTTCTTCGTCCGAAGGGTGCATCTTGACCTGAGAAGGCATCCATAAAGCTTAGCAGTCCCTGGCAGGCTGTTGTATCTACTAGTTGATCTATGTTTGGCAGTGGGAAGCTGTCTTTCGGGCATGCCTTGTTTAGGTTGGTGAAATCCACACAGATTCTCCACTTTCTGTTTGACTTTTTCACCAGTACCACGTTTGATACCCACTCCGGGTATTTTACTTCTCTGATGAAACCATCTTTCAATAATTTGTCCACCTCGGTTGCTACTGCCATGCACCGTTCCTGATTGAAGGTTCTTCTTTTCTTCTTGACCGGTTTGTGTGACGGGTTTACTGTCAAGCGGTGATTGATGAATTTCGGATCAATTCCGGGCATGTCGTCGTGCCCCCACGTGAAGACTTCCGGGTACTCCTTTAGACACATCAGCAGACCTGCTTCATGGTTCTGTCTAAGTTTCCCCCTATCTTTACGCTCTTCCCAGGTCCGAAGAGTTGTATCCCTTCCAATTCTTCGATCGCTCCTAGCCAGGCAGTTTTGTTTGGCCGAGGACCTGGGTCCCACTTGCTTCTTCTCCTTCTTCATTTTCCTGCCTTTTCCTCTAGTACCTACTTTAATGCATAGGTTTCTCGTGAGAGAGTGGAAAAACAGCTGCGGGTTACTTTCTAACTCCCGCATACGATTCCGATTCCTTCCCGGGTGGGGAATTTCAGCTTTAGGTAATAGCAGGACATTGTGGCCTTTGTCTTCATCATGAAAGGCCGTTCGACAATGACTTGGTAACTGCTCATGCAGTCTACTACTGTGAAATTTATCATGATGTCCGGGTTTTGGGGGTGAGTCCGATCGTCATGGCCAGCTGTATCCTTCCCAGTAGGACGACGTTGAGCCCCCGAAGCCGTACATGGGAATGCCGTCGTTGGTCAGAGTTGCATACTCCACTCCAGGCCCTCTAAAGCTTCTTTGGAGATTATGTCTACGCACTCCGGGATCTACCAAGATTCTGTCCACCTCTGAGCCGCTGATTTTTGCCTTGATTATTAATGCATCGTCATAGGGGGAAACTCACCCCTCGAGCATCCTCGTCGGTGAACATTATGGGTACCGACCGAACTCCTCGTAGTACCGAGGATCATTCTATTTCCAGAACCTCCGTCCCTTGAGCTCGGCTATAGTTTTTTCTTGACCTGTTAGAGTCTCCGGCAATGTCTTCCCCCCGGCGATGATGTTCACCTGTCGGCTTCGTGCCCTCTGTCTGGCTGTCATCATTTCATGGTTAATATATTTATTTAAGTACCCATTTTGTGTTAGGTCTTCCATCTGTTCCCGCAAATCCTTGCACTCGTCCGCTGTATGTCCCCTCAGATTATGATGTATGCAATAAGATTTCTTATTTATTTTATCGGGGGAAATCTCCTGAGGTCGGGTTCTATCAAGAGGCCTTTTCCTTGTATCTCCATGATGATCTGCCCTGGTGGCTTACTTAGGGGAATATATGCTTCTTCTCGGACTACGTGGTTTATTCGGGTCGGGACTTCTCTTTCCTGGTCATTCCGAGGCATTGGTTTGAATTCCTTGCATCTCGAGAGGAGTTTTTTGAATTCCCTGTCTGGCCGGTGGGGGGCCTCTGCCCTTGTCGTCCTCTCTCTGACAGCTGTCCCCCTCCGGGAGATCCTTTCTTCGTTTTCTAACGAGACGAACTTTCGGGCTACTTCCAGAGCGGTAGCATAATCTGGTGTGTCCTGGATCCTTAGGTGAGTCCACAGTTTTCTGACCCTTAAGGCTCCTTTTAAACTTTCCAAGGCCTCAAGGGACTCATATCTTCCGACTTCGAGTACCATATTATGGTACCTCTCAATGAAAGTTTTTAGGGGCTCGTCCTCTCCTTGCTTCATGAGTCTCAACTCTCCAATTGTCTTTTTAGGGACGCTGGCCCCTTGAAGTGCCGAATGAACGACCTTTTAAGTTGCGTGAAGCTTCTTATGCTCCCCGGGGCCAGACTTCTGTACCATAGGATGGCGGATCCGCCCAAGGTCAGGGGGAATACTTTGCAGATGGCATCTCCTACTACTCCTTGGACTTCCATTAATAGGACAAAGCCCTCAATATGGGATTTAGGGTCGGTGTGACCCTTGTAGGGCGTCATGGTCGGCATGTTGAATCACCTCAGGAACTTTGCCGACCTTATTTCTTCTGTGATGGGAGATTCCTCCTCATTCTCCCGGGTATCTCCTGCATTATTCTTGAGGTTTACTCCCCACTTGGCCATCTCTTTTTTTAGCCAAGACTTCATCTCACTACTTGTGCTGCCATGTCACTTTCTGTGCCCCTCTTCGCGTCTATTGCCCTCGGTGCGGTGCTCCTCATGCTTTGAAGTTTCCCGCACATTCTCGCCATACTCCCTGTTTTTTCCTCTGGTGTCGCGGAGACTATCATAGGAGGAATCTGGCGATTGTCTTCCCTCTTCTTCTTCCCATGTGTCCTCTGTTTGTGAATCTTTTTCTACGACTATGGATTTTATCCCGCAGGGACCCTTCCTCCTGGGTTCATCGTCTTCACTCATATCCGCAAACCTTTTACCTTCTGTTTTTTCACCTCTTCTTCGGCTGGTTCCGGCTTCCGGTCTCTCATTGTTCATCCCTTCCATTCTCACCAGTCGATCTATCATGGATTTCATGCTTTCTTCCATCCTTTTCATCCAGTCCGTAGCTGGACTCCCTGATGACTGATGATTTCCGTCTTCTGACATTGTCGTTTTCGTGAATTGCTTTTTGTCGCAAATTCCCCACAGACGGCGCCAACTATTGATGGCTGATTTTGGTCTCAGGGCAATATGGGAATATTACTCCCGAGACGATCCTCCCTCAATAGTGAATTTGTTCGGTTAAGGGGGAACCAAAAGCAAATTTAGCAAAAGACAGATAAATACACCAATAAACAAGGAGATTTAACGTGGTTCGGCGGATCAGATCCCACCTACGTCCACGGGCACAAAACGAACGATACTTTTATTACCGAGATATACTTCTCTGATATCTCTTGTGTTTACAAGTCTGATCGTAATGATCTTGATCTTGATTCTGATGCCCCTTACACACACTCTACCCTCCTATTTATAATAATGCAGAAATCAGATTCCTTCTTTTACAAGGGTTCCCAGTCGAACCAACTTCCCTTTCCCATAAGGATTCCTAGTCAAAAACTACTTTCACTTCCTTTATCCTACTAGGATACTGACTTACTAGTTTTGTAGGGGTTTTAGGGGCAGAATCCGGTAACGCAGCGGAAGCGGTGAAAATCGTATTTTCCGATTTCAAAACTTTTTCTCGGATTAATTAAATAAACATATTTATTTAATTATCCAATAATCAAATTATGAAATAAAATTCAAATGAATCATATTCAAGTGAATTTACCGAAATGCCCTTACATTGGTATTTTGTCCATTTTAGTCCGAAATTGATCTAATCAATTTTGAATGATTCTAAATCATTTCTAAGATGAACTTAGAATGTTCAAAACATCAAAACACCAAAAGCAACCAAATCCCCAAATTTTATTCACTTGGCCGAATGCTCCCAATGGGGTGCCATTTGTGCACTTTGTCATTTCATGCTTCAAAACACATCAAGATGTAATCCAATCAATATGAAACTTTATATTCATCATATACACATCCAAATACACAACATATATGAAAACCCCCAAATTTGGAATTGGTCATGAACCCTAATTTTTCAATTTCGTCAAATTGGACAAATTAGACCAAATTGGTTAAATCAATTACTTTAATCATGTTTCTTCCATCCATTTCAAGTCTCAACACAATGAAACAACTATAGAACAATTCTAGGTCATTTAAGAGTGGGTCAATAACTCTAGAATGGCAACAAGGTTCTAAAACCTTAAAAGAATGCTTATTACTACACTAGTAATAAACTTCCAACATCATACATGCATATCACCTTCATCAAACTTTTATCCATCAAAAGTACAAAGAATAAAGAATAGAAAAACTCAAGAACATCACAAGATGTTGCCCACAACAAGAGGAACAATTACTCTCTAATGGAAGGTTGGAAATACTTACTAAATTCCAAGCTTTTCCTTGTTTTTCTTTTCTTTTCTCTCTACCTTCTTTGCCTTTTTAATGGAGTTTTGATAAAGTGAAAAGGTTCCTTAAACCCTAAAATTAATGAAACAATATATACTTGCCAAATGAAGGCCTTGGCCGAATTTGGCCTAAAGTAAATGCAAGTTATACTAGTTTCATTTCATTTCAATTTCATTTGCCAAGTTGATAAAATGATCATACATTTTAATGACAATTTCAACTTAGTCAAACAATGGCAACATGAAAAATATAACATTATATTCAATTAGGGTCATGGCCGAAATTTAGCAAAAAATTAAAGGAAAAATATATTTTCATTTTTCAAACATTTGAACAAATATCTTAAGAAGTCAAAATCAATTTGACAACCATTTCCTTTAATGTATAAGTCAACAATTGCAACTTATAATCACTTCCTAACTTTATCATTTGGTGATATATTTATATTTTAATTATATTAATCATTTAACAATTAAATAATTAAATAATTAATTAATACAATATATCAAATATATGTATTATATTTACTTTAAATATCTCAAATACATATATTGATGATATATGTCAAATACCTTTATTTGACTATTTATTAATGTGTATTTAATAATATCATATATTAAATACAAATACACATTAATTAGGAAATGACGGTTCGGCCCGTTCGCATGTATTTTTCGTTTAACGATTAAACGATTTATAAATAATCATCATTATTCATAAATGTTGCTCTAGTGCTCTACGAGTATGTTTCATTATTGAGACTCTCTAGATTCAGGTATATCCGTCACGAAATCCAATTTCATGTGCATAATCTATCCACCCGTAGATTATGACGATCACGGATAAACTAGCTGAATCATACAGGTCGAGGTCATTGCATACGTATAATCCCTCCGTCACAGGTATCCAGATAATCCCAGAGATATAGATGTAAACGTCAAATCTCTATAGGTATTATCCCGTCGACGTATTCATTAGCAATCTCTAAATAACAATCGGAACTTATTTCCGAAGTATACTGTGGCCACAGATTTAACATACTGCTAATTATATATGGACTACCTATGCTCTGTACACAGAACTGACGGATCCTATCTTGACACACACAGGATATCCTGAGGATCGATCCACACCCAACGAACAGGCGGAGGTCTGATCTAAATAGATCGGTGACGTGACTGCCATCTAAGTGTGGAGGATGTCTCATACATCCACAGTGGTGTCTCAAGTCGAAGGACCACTATGCTACTCAACTCAACGAGAAGATTCTTATTGACGTTGGTGTACCATCCATTAAGAATCTTCGGTGAGCCGTTCAGTGTTTATCCATTATAAACACCTACACGTCTATACGAGTCTCCATAGACTCATGGTTCATTGGGATAAATCATCGGACCAAGTCTCGATATACGACATGTACTGGTCTCAACGGATTTGACTAACCGACCCGTGTTAGCAAATCTTGACCAGGAACCATGTTTGATAATATTCATATAGCAGTGACACTTCCCAATGTCAATTACAAACTAACTTTGTAACTGTGTACTGCATTATATATTATCGGGCCTTTGTCTAATATATACATATCACTAAACCACATTTAGTTTCAATCTAATCGTAATCAGATCGAATACATATATAAGAACAAGAGGTGCAACCATAAATATAATATTATGGAATAAAGGGATGTTCGTATTCATGAATCATACATAAATACAGTCCGGATTGGCGCTCTGAGCACCAACCCCAACAATTTCTCCCACTTGCTATAGTGCCAGTCCACGGTATCATATACTCATCTCAATGTGCATCGTATGCACATGGCCCTCAAAAGCTCACCCAGTACTTAAGAGGTAGGCAACAAAAACAAGTCTGCTATGACATATTGAGTTTGTCAAACAAACTCCATCGTTCCCATAGTCAGTATCATTCATATTTTGTAGAATCTAGATTATACATTAATATGACTCTGATGCTACATCAGTATTGTGCTACAGCTACTGAGTTGTCCAAGTATTTAAGGATCAAATCCAAAATACTATGAAGACAACCGCAAGCACAATAACAATTCAAAACTTCTATTTATAAGGTCACTATGCAACTTCATAAGTCAATACTTTATAAGTTGCATTTAATTCCACTATAAAAGTATAATCTTTTGTGACACTCCCACTGCAACTTTTGTGACTCTTTATGACGTAGACTGTCTAACGTCATAATTAGTCTCAAAACTAATATGACCCTACTGGTTGCAGACTATATTCTCCATGAATTAGAAACTCGTTCTTAATATCTCAAAGATCACAAAGAACGTGTTTCAAGATCCATCATATGGTCTATAGGATGTCAAAATAACTCGTAACAATTACGATTAAATCGACATCGATAATCGCACATAATAAAGTATTCACTATGTCATCATCAAATGATACATAATATTGTTTAGACATTCTAATCAATATCTCTTTCGAAAAATGAATCATCCTTTACGAAAGATGAATACTATGTATGAGACACACAATAACTGTCGAACAGTTATACTAACTGTCATACAGATAGCCTTGTTATGTCCTTTATTAGATCATATCTAATGTACGACTAATAGGAGTATCTCACAAGTCTCTTGGTTTTATATCTTATATAAAACTTTATATCGTATATAACAGAGACTACTCCCACTGTTTTCACGGAGTAAAGAAGACTTAGGTAAATCTTTTACCTCACAAACATCTCATTATTACTATAATAATGACAATGTCGTTAAGATATATAACACTAGAAAGTAATATGTACGCTCCCACTAACCCTTCTAATCACATATGTATTCTCTATACTTTGACAAGATCAGACAATTGACGATATCAAAAATATAGAACACATATTTCTGGAAGACTTATCCGAGTCTACAATAGGCTCTGTAAGCTAGTATACTAAACTGTGATCTCAGCAGAACACAAACTCTAGGGCCATTTCAGAATGAACTCTTCAAATAAGGAAATCACAACTGATCTCTTATCTGAATAAGTCATCCAAAAACGCCACTTTGCATTCTTTAGCTAAAATATACAGTTTATTATCAACATTAACCAATATATCTTTAATTGTTCATTTAGTGTGACTAGAGATAAGTTTTCTCAGAATCTACAATAGATTGCTGAGTATAACTTTTCTCACTGTCATACTGTAAAGGTCAAACCTTTAATAAGCTCACAATGCTTTCGTTGCGCAAACAATTAGCACATATCATGAACTAATCTCATAATGAAAGCTTAATCAAGTTCAAAACTTGATCGTAGTAAGCTATGAACAATCTTAGATCTAAGGTTCAATGGTGAACTTCCAGAATCAATATCAAATATCGCTTCCATTACAAGTTATAGGATAATTTTTTTTTTTTAGTAAGAAAACAACGAAACCATTAAGTATCAAATACTCGTGAATGATTCTGTTATCCTATTAAACTTGTACGGAAGATGTATAAGGGTTGTTTCATCTTATTAATTACATAGTTCCATTTATAATTTATCATTCTCACATTTGACTTCAATAAGTCAAGTCTTTTCTACAATAGTTAACATCTGATGTTACACACCAAGTAATAAAACGATTTTATTACTTAGAATCGTAGGAAAGATATTCTATTAAATAGAATACAATATTCTATTAAACAGAATAAACAATAAACTTTTACTTATACCTCCGAGGTGTAAGTAATTTCCATTATATAACTATTATATAAAAGAAAGATTGAAATCTCAAACTTTTCAAGATTCAAATTTTCTACCTATACATATCATATATGCAACTGTAGAAAATAATGGAACATTAATTAAAGAGATGAATTAGTGTTACTGGAGTATAACCCCAAGAGTATTGAAACTAATTCGGTAACTTTCAATATCAAACGAATCAAATCATATAAGATCTTATTGCTCCCACTACTCAATTCCATCAAGATGGAATCATGGAAGAATAATATTGAATATGAATCATATTCACTAAATAACCTTAGAACTAATTGCTTTAAATTCATACGTTCGATCGTATCAAAGATCTTTGAACAGTTCAAAAACATGTTATGAATTTTGAGGATAGAATTCTCTAAAACCTTTAGATTGAATATATTTGAACAAGTCAAAAATGTTCAATCTACGTTTCATCAGAACGGATTGAAAGTACTTGATACTTTCAAGACTTTCAATATGTGTTCCTTCAGAAACACGTAACTAAGTTATGACAATTCATCAACCAAGTTACGAAATAAAGAAAACTACCTTAAGCAATTATTATTTATTAAACTACATACATCCAATGTATCAGTTTAAATAAATTTGGTGGTCCAATGACAATCATTGGTTAAACGAGATCTTAATCACTTTCCTGAATACAATATTCATTAAATGGATAAGGATGTGTGGTGTGATCTAGTATCAAACCATCCTTACCATACGGAATAAGCATCCAATGCTTAAGTGATTAAATTCATAAAGCACCGTTCTAAATTATTTACTTTACCGAATAATTTTTTAATGTTTCTCTACGTCAATGACACTACTAGTTATTATAAAATATGTAACAATTGTTTATAAAGAACAAGTGACTATCCAATAGTCGCAAGTTCCGATATCAAATATCAAAACAATCGTTAACCAATATTTCAAATAACTAGACGGGAGATCTGGTATCCAATACCTATAGTTGTAGTTTTGTGAAAATCGATTTTTTCTATACACAAATATACGCATCTCCTTTCTTTAGCTTTACTATTTGCATTCAACTATTCACAACAATTGTAAATAACTGATTAGCAAATTGTGTCAGACACATTACCTCTAAAGGTAATTAAAGCTTAGAAACGTCATTACTAGATAAACAAATACCTAATAGGGCTTTCTAAATGCCAGTCAAGAATCTCGAGAAATGAACTAATTCAAGTCAATTCTCTATAAGAAGAAACTATTGTCTCTAAAGTATTATATCCTAAATGGGATATCTATCTAGATTATCTATCATGACTTAGAAACTAAGTCATTAACCATCTTTATTTTTAAGAAAATCGGAACAACAGTTCCCGATGGTTAGAATAATCTAATAATATCCTAGTCTATTAGTATCTAGAACCTATTCTAGAATAATGCAACCAAGAGTCTAGTCAGATAACATATCAAAATATGTGTGCAGTAAATAAAAGTTTAATTCTATCTACTATAGAATAAGGAAACAAACAAACAAGCGGCAATTTCCATAATAACATACACTGCCTAAGTTATGGAATATTTTAAACTTAGCAGTGCCTCCCACTATTTTTACGTAATGCCGTAATCCCCAACGGAAAGACGAGAATTCAATAATTAAATCGAATTCCATAATGGGAAGAGGACCCCATGAATATATTTCGACTCACAGCAGAGGCACGGTCTCGCCGACGTATATTCACAGGTAGACAACTAATTGTCAATCACTCACTAGTGACTCCAAGGTTCCGGTCCTGGCCGTTTCTCGTTGTCGCTGCGAAGGCAGGCCCACAAGGAGACGTACCAAGGTTAAACTCGTCAATGATAAACTCAAGTTACTTGCGTAACCCTGACAGCTAGGGCACGTTCAGGATTCCGCTTTCGCTTGAATTTATCTAGTATCTAATATACATTCGGCATAAATAAATTTCTATCAGCTACATCCTCACAGCAGAGGCACGGTCTCGGATGTAGTCAACGAAAAGATATTTATAAACCGTATTGACAAGACGGACCAAGAAACAAGTATTCCAAATACTAGTTACTTTTAAAACCTTATTAAGCGGGGATATTCCATTAAGTGTCATACACCCTAAATCTAATCAAATTAGATTATAACATGCATGTATAAAGTCAAGAAAACATGATTAAACATTGAATAATAAATAAAGATAATCATTTATGGAGGCCTAGAATCAGACTCGCTCTGATACCATTTTGTAGGGGTTTTTAGGGGCAGAATCCGGTAACGCAGCGGAAGCGGTGAAAATCGTATTTTCCGATTTCAAAACTTTTTCTTGGATTAATTAAATAAACATATTTATTTAATTATCCAATAATCAAATTATGAAATAAAATTCAAATGAATCATATTCAAGTGAATTTACCGAAATGCCCTTACATTGGTATTTTGTCCATTTTAGTCCGAAATTGATCTAATCAATTTTGAATGATTCTAAATCATTTCTAAGATGAACTTAGCATGTTCAAAACATCAAAACACCAAAAGCAACCAAATCCCCAAATTTTATTCACTTGGCCGAATGCCCCAATGGGGTGCCATTTGTGCACTTTGTCATTTCATGCTTCAAAACACATCAAGATGTAATCCAATCAACATGAAACTTTATATGCATCATATACACATCCAAATACACAACATATATGAAAAACCCCAAATTTGGAATTGGTCATGAACCCTAATTTTTCAATTTCTTCAAATTGGACAAATTAGACCAAATTGGTTAAATCAATTACTTAATCATGTTTCTTCCATCCATTTCAAGTCTCAACACAATGAAACAACTATAGAACAATTCTAGGTCATTTAAGAGTGGGTCAATAACTCTAGATGGCAACAAGGTTCTAAAACCTTAAAAGAATGCTTATTACTAACACTAGTAATAAACTTCCAACATCATACATGCATATCACCTTCATCAAAACTTTATCCATCAAAAGTACAAAGAATAAAGAATAGAAAAACTCAAGAACATCACAAGATGTTGCCCACAACAAAGGAACAAATTACTCTCTAATGGAAGGTTGGAATACTTACTAAATTCCAAGCTTTTCCTTGTTTTTCTTTTCTTTTCTCTCTACCTTCTTTGCCTTGTTTTAATGGAGTTTTGATAAAGTGAAAAGGTTCCTTAAACCCTAAAATAAATGAAACAATATATACTTGCCCAAATGAAGGCCTTGGCCGAATTTGGCCTAAAGGAAATGCAAGTTATACTAGTTTCATTTCATTTCATTCAATTTCATTTGCCAAGTTGATAAAATAAAATGATCATTACATTTAATGACAATTTCAACTTAGTCAACAATGGCAACATGAAAAAATAACCATTATATTCAATTAGGGTCATGGCCGAAATTTAGCAAAAATTAAAGGAAAAATATATTTTCATTTTTCAAACAATTTGAACAAATATCTTAAGAAGTCAAAATCAATTTGACAACCATTCCTTTAATGTATAAGTCAACAATTGCAACTTATAATCACTTCCTAACTTTATCATTTGGTGATATATTTATATTTTAATTATATTAATCATTTAACAATTAAATAATTAAATAATTAATTAAATACAAATATATCAATATATGTATTATATTTACTTTAAATATCTCAAATACATATATTGATGATATATGTCAAATACCTTTATTTGACTATTATTAATGTGTATTTAATAATATCATATATTAAATACAAATACACATTAATTAGGAAATGACGGTTCGGCCCGTTCGCATGTATTTTTCGTTTAACGATTAAACGATTTATAAATAATCATCATTATTCATAAATGTTGCTCTAGTGCTCTACGAGTATGTTTCATTATTGAGACTCTCTAGATTCAGGTATATCCGTCACGAAATCCAATTTCATGTGCATAATCTATCCACCCGTAGATTATGACGATCACGGATAAACTAGCTGAATCATACAGGTCGAGGTCATTGCATACGTATAATCCCTCCGTCACAGGTATCCAGATAATCCCAGAGATATAGATGTAAACGTCAAATCTCTATAGGTATTATCCCGTCGACGTATTCATTAGCAATCTCTAAATAACAATCGGAACTTATTTCCGAAGTATACTGTGGCCACAGATTTAACAGACTGCTAATTATATATGGACTACCTATGCTCTGTACACAGAACTGACGGATCCTATCTTGACACACACAGGATATCCTGAGGATCGATCCACACCCAACGAACAGGCGGAGGTCTGATCTAAATAGATCGGTGACGTGACTGCCATCTAAGTGTGGAGGATGTCTCATACATCCACAATGGTGTCTCAAGTCGAAGGACCACTATGCTACTCAACCCGAGAAGATTCTTATTGACGTTGGTGTACCATCCATTAAGAATCTTCGGTGAGCCGTTCAGTGTTTATCCATTATAAACACCTACACGTCTATACGAGTCTCCATAGACTCATGGTTCATTGGGATAAATCATCGGACCAAGTCTCGATATACGACATGTACTGGTCTCAACGGATTTGACTAACTGACCCGTGTTAGCAAATCTTGACCAGGAACCATGTTTGATAATATTCATATAGCAGTGACACTTCCCAATGTCAATTACAAACTAACTTTGTAACTGTGTACTGCATTATATATTATCGGGCCTTTGTCTAATATATACATATCACTAAACCACATTTAGTTTCAATCTAATCGTAATCAGATCGAATACAATATAAGAACAAGAGGTGCAACCATAAATAAGTAATATTATGGAATAAGGGGATGTTCGTATTCATGAATCATACATAAATACGGTCCGGATTGGCGCTGAGCACCAACCCCAAAAAGTTTACCCCATGAAAGTAGGAAACTTATTATCTTGTCCGTAAAAAAAAATGATGCCTTATCTTCTGGAGCACGTCTCGCCATATGCTCGGCTTCATGAGGTCGGTCATGATGGTCATTTGAGCTGAGAATGCTGCTACCGATCTGATAATGCTCGGTCATCCGAACCAAAGTGGTCGGTCACCAATCATCAAATGCTCGGTCTATACCTGTTGGCTTTATAACACTCATGTGGTCGGGTCGGCATTAATGATCAAGAAGGGAATTTCACTTTTTGCCCCTGTTGTGCTCCTTAAATAACATAGGACCTGAAAACACCATCAACAATTGTATTTAATAAAGTCCTTTTTAATAGAAATATTAGTTGTTAGTTTGAATTGTTCATTCCTTGATTCATATTGATATGTTAAACGAGGATCAAGAGGGATCCTGGTTTACTGACAACATCAATCTCGATCTTCTCAAGAAGTGCACTCCATGTTGCAGCCTGTACAGGAAACTGAGAATTTTTGGAGGAGTTGGTGTTGCTTTTGTTAGGATTGGTGCTCCGAGTGCCAATCCGGATCGTATTTATGTCCGATTCATTAATACGAGCGGTTCAATTTTCCATAATATTACTAATTTTTACTGGTAGCACCCTTGTCTTTTATACACTTATTCGATCTAATCTGATTACAATTAGATCGAAATTGAATCTGGTTCGGTGATACGTGTGTATTAGACAAAGACCCTAGGATTTGCAATATAGTGCGCAGTTACAACGTAGTTTGTAATTGACATTGGGAAGAGCACTATAAGATGTATATCCTTAAATAAAGTTCCTGGTCAAGATTTACTGACACGGGTCGGTTAGTAAAATCCGCTGAGACCAGTAAATGTCGTATATCGTGACTTGGTCCGATGGTTTATCCCAGTGAACCATGAGTCTCAGGAGACTCGTATAGACATGTAGGTGTTTATTTGATTAGACACTGAACGACTCACTGAAGGTTTCCTAATAGATGGTACACCAACATCAATAGGAACCTTCTCGAGTTGAGCGAGCATAGTGGTCCTTCGACTTGAGATACCACAGTGGGATATATGAGTTATCCTCCACACTTTGATGGCAGTCACGTCAACGATCTATCCATGATCAGACCTCCGCCTGTTCGTTGGGTGTGGACTGATGCTCATGATATCCAGTGCGTATCAAGACAAGATCCGTCAATTCTGTGTAAAGGGCATAGGCATCCTCACTTGTTTACGATCTAGTAAATCCATGGCTGTGGTATAACGTCGGAAATCAGTTCCGAGTTTTATTTAGAGATCGTAAATTGAAAGTTGATTGTATTATACCGAACAGATTTGACGTTCTCATCTATATCCCATGTATAATACGGATAGCCTGTGACGGAGGGATTATACGTATGCAGTGACCTCAACTTGCATAGTTTAGTGAGATTATCCATGGTCGTCATAATCCGTGAGTGGGTGGATTATGGACACAAAATTAGATTTCGTGACAGATAAACCTAAACTTAGAGAGTCCCACAATATGAAGTGTACTCGTTGAGCACTTGGGCAACTCGATATGAATAATACAGATTATTCATAATACTTCACCGGATTAAATGAGTTAATTCAGATCGTTTAATCGGTTAAACGATAACACATGCTTTAGGGGATTTTGTCCGCTAATAATTATTGTGTATTTGTATTTGATACATAATACGATTAGATACACATTAATTATTCGTCAAATGAGATTTTGACACATGTCACTTCTGTACGTATTTTATTTACTGTAAATAAAATACATATGGATTAGTAATTATATTAGTTAATTATTTAGATTTTTTAAGTGTTAAATATTTAAATAATTAAATTATATATATTTCATAATTGTTATGGAATATATGTATAATTACTATTGGTTACACATGGCATTAAAATAAAGGTTAAAGTATTGAATTTTGAATTTTGTTACTTTGACTTTAATTTTAATTTAATTGAATAATTTACTTTTGTGATAATTGTTATCACATTTGTTTATCATTTATTGGTAACATGTGTCATGTGGCATGGATTATATTATTTGATAATTGATCAAATTAAAAAAAAAAAAAATTAAAGGACAAATATGCCCTCCTATTGTCGGCAATAACAATAATAAAAGAGGAAATTGTTTTCTCTTTGATCATTGATATCACCACTGCCGAAACAAATAGAAAATGGGTCCCTAGGGTTGCTTTGATCAAACTATGGAAAGAAATGAAGGAAACCAAAGAAAAATGGCTTAGGATACAAGGATTAAAGGTAATTCTTTCACACCTCAAGCCTAAGAAATTTTGTTTCTTGTTTTCTTGATAATCTAGAAATATTCTAGGGTTCTTTTTTTTTTTTTTTTTTTTTTTTTTTTTTCTAAAATTGAGGCTTTTGTTTTGGATGGATGAATTGGAGGTTAATGAGCATGTGTGAAGTGTATTAGGATGGAATTAATGTAATTTCATTCCAATTTTGTTCAAATTATTGTTGGACATTTTGTTGCCATTCTAGAGTGTAATAGCCACTCCTATTATGCCTAGAATTGTTCTAGAGTGATTCATATGTGTGATGACTTGATTTGGTGTGTTGATTAATTTGTTTAATCTTGGAATTTTGGATTTAAAAGCATGAAAATGGAAATTTCGGTTCTGCAGATCAGATCTGCCCAAACTGGAAATTCTGGGATGTTTTTGATGTCCTACGAATGTTTTGGATGTGTTTTGGGAGTTGGCACAATTGCCGGAAAGTGTTTCCGACTTGAAATAAGCGAAAACGGTCAAAAACGGCGTTACCGGGTGGATTTTGAGCCAACCGGGTGACGGCTGTGAAAACAGTGATTCCATCACTGTTTGGGCAGCCCATGAACTGCCCCGACACTATTGGATCTGACCTGGGTAGTTTTCATAAGTGTCGGGTAGTCGGTTCGGTTAAAAACGGGTTTTAGGCAATTTTACGGAAAAATGATTTTCGTAAAAGTTTCGCGAGTTTTCACCATATTTATGTTGATATTTGATATTGAATAAATAGATTTAGGTGAAATATGAATTAATTATTCATATTAGATATTGAATAATTAATTCGGTATTTTGAAAAAATTTTAAAATACGATTTCGCCCGAACCCGCGCTTCCCCTGCGCCCCGACGCCCAAAACCCCAACAACTTTTACCTGAAGAAGAGCTTGAGAAGCTGGATGCCACTTTGCAGCATGTGGTGGAAGTGTTAAGGCTTGCAGGGCATTGGTAAAGAAAAACCCCAGGCTTACAGCGCCTGGACTCCACTCCTCACTGCTGCTTGCGCCAATTAATATATACAGATGCACTCTTATACTTGATCAGGAGGTACCCAAATTTAGCTCCTACGAGAAATACAATTGATTATAATTTTGTAACTGGGACAATACTGGAGGCATTGACTTGGGGACCTTCAGACTTCAATAATCTTGGCCTTGGCAGAACTGGATATATACCCTTGTAATATTAATGGCCCTGCTTCTTGTTAAGAGTTACTTAAGATAAAGCATTTGTAATTCTGTATTTACTGGTTCCTGTGAAATCAGCCAGGCTTGATGTGTTTGTGCAGCACTTTCACCATTCAGAGATACATGACTATATCTTGAAATCAGCTACCATATCCAAAGCTGCAAGTTACGGCATAGTAGAAATCGTTAACTTGTGTCTTCAAATGATCCCAGATTTAGTTTGGCAGAGCAGCACAAAGATTTGACGGAGAAGGGAGAGCATTGGATGAAGGATACATCAAATTCCTGCTTGGTAGTCACCACTGTCATTGATACTATAATGTTTTCTGCAGCTTTTACTGTGCCTGGAGGCACCGACGATTATACTGGCATCCCAATTTTCTTAAGCGACAACATGTTCATGGTGTTTGCAATTTCAGATGCATTAGGCCTCATTTTCTCTTCAAGCTCTCTCCTGGGCAGTAGAAGATTTTCTGGAATCGCTTCCTATGAGATTGATAATGGGTTTTGCTTCTCTCTTCCTTGCTATAACAGCCATGATGATAGCTTTTGCTGCAACTTTGTCTATTACACTTCGCCAGACATCAAAGTTTGTTGCTAATGCTTGTTATTTTCTTCATGGAGCCGTTGGGTTTTGTCATCAGTGACATTTTTATGGATTATATGGGGACGACTGTCCCCCATTTTTATGTACTTGGTTCTGTAATTGAGCATAGACAAAATATTGATTTAAGGGATAAAATTTATTTTTAAGAGATTAAAATTACCTCATTAATATATCAAGCTTTTTTTTTTTTTTAATTAATTTATGTCTCATATTTACCAAAATTTTAAATTGAACCGAGACAATTACCCCACTCTTTTTCTAGTGGCAGAGCCACTAAATATGTAGAGACAAAAAAAATAATCATATTTTTATAACATGCGATTACTGTTGTAAATTCTTCATATATTAGTAGTTTGAATGGAGGAGTGACAAGTCCTTTGGGTAGGGACATGTCTCTAGTATTTGAAAGAACATGCCTTAGTCTCCAAATGATGCAGCGGAAAGGGGTATAACCCTTAGGAGGGTTACACCCCAATCCAAAGAGTGCCCTCAAAGGCACCCTTCCATGTCTTTATAAGGGAGACATCTTGTTCATTTCAAAAGATCCGATTTTCATCCAAAGATTTGAGTCTCATATTGTCTTCTTGAGTCTGAGAGAGTACCACTATATTCAAAGTTCGAGATCTTGTTAAGGAGTGCCCCTTGAACAAGAGGAATCTGGGTTATCCTGAGAGAACATTGGCCACTAATCCGTAGAGCACTGAAATGGGGCTGATAAGTTCTTAAGGACAGAGAATCTTCTCGATCTAGACTACTATTTTTCGTCTTTGTAACAAGGTTTTTCTTATTCTCAAGTTTTAAGGTTTTCTAAGGTTTATGCATATTAGATCTATTTTTCTGGTTTGATTTGTTTGTTTGCATGTTATTTACTGTTTAATGACACTATATGTATATGGTTATCAAAAGCATAAATGGGCAATTTCCATGGGATATATGACTATGGTTCATATACAGGTTTATAGGGGTATCGACGAAGGATTGCCCACAACTAGGTCTCCCCACAAGGGTCCGAGCTACCAAGTGAGCGCACATTTTTTATACCTAAAGATACGTGCCAACGAGTTATGGTGTGTGACTGACTGTCAAATGGATTTCCCGTTGTAGATTCCCCAGAGGGAGGGTGGAGCGAGGCTCTCTTAAGTACCCAAGCCTCTTAGGCTCTTATCGCTTAGTGACAGGAATAAACAACGAGTCCTCCAAATTAGTCCATCACACTAGGCTACGAGTAGATGATTATCTAGGTGCCTTCACAGCTTTTCCTTATATAAAGGCAGTGAATGAAGGAAGACACAAAACCATTACCTAGCCTTAAAAGTGCCTTTGATTAAACCTCTTTCAACCCACGGTTAACTAACGCACAAATCACAATCATTACAAGACATTATTTCTGGGCCAATTCTCTTGTCCCCAGTGGAGTCGCCAGACTGTAGGACACAGAAATCGGCGACGCTGTTCCAGGCTCGCGGCCTAGTTAGGAGTACGGAATAGTCCGCGGAGGAACTAAACCGGAGAAACAACATGGAGTCGCCACCCAGTGTGAACTGGGACAAAGATTTAAGGCCGCACTCACCCCTCGCAAGGGAAGACCTCAAACCTGTTGGGTTCGGAATGGTCCCTTACTTATGCCACTTGTAATGATGTGATTTGTGCAATATCTTAACCGAATCTATTCAACATTCATGCTCAAGGGTAATCTATGTTTAGTTCATGTTCATAAAGATAAATCCTATGTTTAAGTTTGCATGCTCGGAAAGTAAGTCCTCATAACACATGACAACACACGGCGATCTCATGAACATACTTCAATTATATAATGCGGAAAACAAATAACAACATAAACATAATGAAAATTCTAAATGCAAAATAAATAACTAATCATGCTTAAAAATAAACAACTAAATCATGCCTAACAAATAAATAACAAACTAAGCTAAATCATGCTTTAATAACAAATAAATAACCTACGAACTATACCATGCTCAAACACAAGTTTGGATGAAATGAAATACGTGTCTCTTAAGTGGTACGTGGCGTTGTATCCCGAGTACAAACCGCACTACCGTCCCTTCGAATTCGGCTACGGAATTTACGTCCGGGTTTCCATCCTATATACCACAAAAGGGAACACATATTCCACTCATCCAACAATCACATCATGCCTCAAACGACTCTCATGCGATAATATTTCTAAAATAAATAAAGAAACGAAAGATAATAGATAAAAAGGTGCCCTCAGGTCTAACCTATTTTGTCGTCTCTTGAAAGCGCGTTACACGGCCGTTGGAATGGAGAATGCTCCTCAACTTTTCTGGTTCACTAATCCAACGTTTCTCCTCGATGTTTCACTATTTGGTCTGCTGTTTTCACTCCGTTTCGCTGCTATTTTTGTTGTATTTTCTGGTTACTGTTTTAAGACAATTTAGGGACTGTTTTGTCGGTTTCGGAGGGGATTATGGCTGCGGTTTTTGGTATAATTTTAGGGGAAATTCTGGAAAGTTTAGGTGCAATTTTGGGTTAATTCAGAGTTGTTTTACGGTGATGAATGCGGCTGTTTTGGGAGTCTTAGATGTGCGACAGTGGGCAGTGATGAGTGAGTGTATGCGTGAGGCTTGTGAGTTGAGTGAGTGTGTGCGTGAAGCTGTGAAGTGAGGGACAAGTGGCGTGGGTCAGTTACGTGAGTGGAGTTGCTTTGTATGTTGAAGGCGTGATTAATGGCTTACATGAAGGTGTGATGAGTGTGTTTAAGGCTGTGAGTGTGGCGTGAAGGTGTGATAAGTGCTATGTGGCGTGAAGTCAGTGAATCGAAGGGTGAGGCGTGAGGGCAATGAATTGAAGGCTGTTCTGTTTTGTGAGCAGGTGGCGTGAAGGTGTAGGCAATTTAGGCAATAGGGCTTGTGACGTGAATTTGTGGCAGTGAAGCTTGTGGAGCAGGTGGGGTGAAGGTGTAGGCAATTTAGGTAATAGGGTTTGTGACCTGAATTTGTGGGGCAGGTACGCGCGTGAATAGGAGGGCTTGGATGTGTGTATTTTTTGTGTATGTGTTAGGGTTGAGAAAGGTGGTAAAGGGTTCTTTTTATAGGCAAAGGAGTAGAGACTTTCCTTATTTGAATAGGAAATAATCTCCTATTGATGGTGATATCTATCTAATTAATATCTCATAAGGAAAAGATCTCATAATTTAGGATTGTGATTGGATTTTGATTAGGAAAGGGATCTATGAGATTTATTTTAATTGGGAAGGGATTTGACTTGATTTAAGCATGTGTTAAATGTGCATATCCCTATTCTAGAGAGCCATGGGCGTGAATAAGGCTTATTGGGCATGGCTTTGGTCTTTTGGGTAGGCTTGGGTGTTTAGGTGTGGTAAGTGGTTTGGTAAGTGATTTATGGGGGTTTTGGGCCGATGATAAGCTTTGAAACAGAGATCCAACAAGCAACCGAAGCTAAACAACTGGATTAAATCCAACAAAATTCCATTTTCCAACTTTACCCTTCCAACGTCCGTTTCCCGCGGCTTTCACAACTTAAGAGATAGTGCCTCCATACGAGACTCGTCATCGGGCTGATATGCAAAAATGCAATGCCTACAGTATAATGGTATGGAATGAGAGTTCATAGCGTTAGACAAAATAGCGGAAGAAGCGGAATGGCTTCGACACTTCCTGGAGGATATTCCTAGTTGGCCCAAACCGGTGCCAGTGATTAACATACATTGTGATAGCCAATCGGCTATTGGGAGAGCCCAAAATACAATGTATAATGGTAAGTCTCGACACATACGTCGGAGACATAATACCATACGTCAACTGCTCTCAAGTGGCATAATATCAATCGATTATGTTAAGTCGAAGGAAAACCTAGTGGATCCACTAACTAAAGGTATACCTCGAGAGCAAGTTGAGAAGTCATCGAGGGGAATAGGCTTGAAGCCTATAATCTAAGAATTGTCATTGTGGAAACCCAACCTAGCTGACTGGAGATCCCAAGATCTAGGTTCAGAAGGGACAACAGAAACTTTGTGCAATTCAAAATAAGCACTGAAGAGTTTTGTACTCTTTCCCATTCCGATAATGACGTAGAGTGATGTCGGTCAAGGTTAGGATAAGTTAAGGCTTTTAATGATCGCTATATTAGGAGATGAGTCCTACGCTATAGCTCCGTTATTGTCACAATACAATGGAACGGGCTCAGCTGCTAACGGAACTATTCCTAATCCAATTAGGAATTTTCGGATCCAAACTGCTTCCTTTGCTGCTTCAGCTGCAGCAATGTACTCCGCTTCTGTTGTTGAATCGGCAACAGTCTCTTGCTTGGAAGATTTCCAGCTCACTGCTCCGTTATTCAAACAAAATATGTACCCGGATTGCAACTTGCAGTCATCTTTGTCGGTTTGGAAAATTGCATCGATACACCCAGTTACCTCAAGTTTTCCATCTCCATAGATTAAGAAAGCATCCTTGGTTCTTCTAAGATACTTTAGGATATTCTTAACTGCCATCCAGTGACCTTCACCTGGATCGGCCTGATAGCGACTACACATGCTCAAAGCATAGGAGACATCAGGTCGCGTACATATCATGGCATACATGATCGATCCGACTGCCGAGGCGACGATATCCGACTCATGTTGTCTCTCTCATCTTGAGTTTTAGGACACATGTCCTTAGATAGATAGACCCATGTGACACTAGCAACAGTCCTCTCTTGGACTTATCCTGTTGAATCTCTTCAACACTTTGTCAATGTACGTGCTCTGGGAGAGTCCAAACAGCTTTCTAGATCTATCCCGGTAGATCTTTATTCCCAGAATAAAGGCTGCTTTTCTCTTTCATGGAGAATTCAATGAAGCCAAGCTTCACCGACGTTAGCATGGGAATGTCATTGCCTATTAGCAATACATCGTCAACATAAAGGACAATAAAAGTCAGTGCTCTCCCACTAAACTTCTTATATACACAAGGATCATCTTCATTTTGAATGAAATCATATTCTTTTATGATCTCATCAAAACGTTGGTTCCATGACCGCGATGCTTGCTTCAGTCCATAAATGGACCGATTTAACTTACAAACCTTGTTTGCAAGTCTGGGTGAGATAAAACCGTCAGGCTGTTGCATATAAACATCCTCCGAAAGGTTTCCGTTAAGGAAAGCGATTTTAACGTCCATCTGCCATATCTCGTAATCGAAATATGCAGCAATTGCAAGCATTATCCGAATGGATTTAATCATGGCAACGGGTGAGAAAGTTTCATCGTAATCAACACCATGTTGTTGACGATACCCCTTCGCTACAAGCCTAGCTTTGTACATTTGTACGTTGCCATCCATGTTGGTCTTCTTCTTGAAGACCCATTTACATCCAATAGGCCTTACGCCTTCTGGTGCATCAACCAGTGTCCAAACTTGGTTGGTGTACATGGAATCCATTTCGGACTTCATGGTCTCTTGCCATAAAGCGGAATCAATATCTTGTATCGCTTCCTCATACGTAGCCAGTTCGTTATCCTCAATGAGATTAATATCTACATGAGGTGAGATCAGAAACCCATACCTCTCAGGTTGTTTCCTGACTCTCTCCGACCTATGCGGTCCTTGTGTAATAGAAGATTGTGGTACAGTCTCATCCCAGATGGACTGTTCCGTTTCATTGAGGATTCTATGCCAGGAATAGTATCACTCCGATTTCATCGAGTTCTACTTCCTCCCACTAACACTGCATTTAGGAATCCTTCTCAAGGAAAACCGCATGTAGAGCAACAAATATTTGTTCTCTCGTGGGTGATAGAAGTAATATCCTTTGGTTTCCCTAGGATATCCTATGAATAGGCATTTATCCGATTTGGGTTCAAGTTTGGTACCTTCCAAACGTTTGACGTATGCCCAGCATCCCCAAATCTTCAGGAATGAGAAACCGGTTTCTTTCCTGTCCATATCTCATATGGTGTTTGTTGTACAAACTTTGACGGAACCTTATTCAAAATAAGAACTGCACTGTTTAATGCATATCCCTAGAAGGAAATAGGTAGCTCAGTGTGCGACTCATCATAGACCTAACCATGTCCAACAAAGTTCGGTTTCTCCTTCGGACACACCATTTAATTGCGGTGTTCCAGGAGGAGTCCATTATGAAAGAATACCATATTCTTTCAAGTATCTAGAAACTCATTGCTCAAGTATTCGCCACCACGGTCCGACCGTAATGTCTTTATACTCTTACCGATTGTTTTTCAACTTCGTGTCGAAACTCTTTGAATTTCTCAAAAGTTTCGACTTGTGTCTCATCAGATACACATAACCATAACGTGATGCATCATCCGTAAAGGTTACGAAGTATTTGTATCCACCTCTAGCTAGCTAGACATGGGCCTACATACGTCACTATGAACGAGGGCTAACAGTTCAGTGGCGCGTTCACCTTTACCGCTAAAAGGTGATTTAGGCATTTTGCCTAATAAGCAAGATTCGCAGACGTCATATGAATTTGGATCAAATCCGTCCAAGTACCCACTCTTTGAAAGTGTGGATATGCGAGTCTTGTTTATGTGTCCTAGACGACAGTGCCACATATAAGTTTCATCTTTGTTACTCATTTTGAGCCTTTTGTTTGTTATATTATATGTTGGAGATAGATTTATATTCAAAATATAAAGACCATTATTTGCATCAGCAGTACAAATTTCTACATCATTTTTATATAAGTAACACCCAGTGTTTCGAAATACAAAAGTATACCCACATTGGGTTAACATAGATACAAAAATAATATTCCTAGTCAAACTAGGTACATAATAACAGTCATTAAGTTCAAGTACATGCCCCGAGGGCAGTTTTAAAACAAAAGTGCCAACGGCCAAAACGGCGACTGGTGCCCCATTTCTGACGCGTAGATCAATCTCCCATGAGGCCAGTTTCCTGCTAATCCGCAGATCCTGCACATCAGTACATATATGAGTACCACAACCAGAATCAAAAATCCAATTTTTAAAACTAGAAGTAGTCATGTTTATTTCAATAACAAACATACCTGAGGCCGGTGCCTTGCCCGCCTTTATCTCCTTCTGGAGCGCCTTGTACTCGCGGCAGTCACGCTTCCAGTGACCCCGCTTGCCGCACTGGAGGCAAACATCCTGAGATTTGTCCTTAGGCTTCCCAGAAGCCTTTGACGATTTGGCCTTGCCCTTTCTTTTATGCTTCTTTTTCTTCACACCTCCAGTCACCTTGGGCCCAGCCCTCGGTGTCTGAGATGTCGAAGCAAAGTGCGCCTCGCGCTTGTTGCCCTTAAGCATCTCCCTTTTAGCTTCCTTGAGAATTGATAACAACTCTCCAAGAGTATCATCAGTGTTCATCAGGTTATAGCTTATGATGAATTGTTTCCAAGTGTCAGGGAGAGATTGCAAGATCATATCTAGGGTAATCTCAGCCTCTAAGACTATCCCCATCTTGGCCAGCTCATCTATGTCAGCAATCATCTGTACTATATGGGATTCAACAGACATGTCTTCTGACAGACGTGTACGGAAGAGCTTCCTTACTAACTCATATCCTTGCAACCTTCGGTTAGATCGGTGAAGATCGTGCAACCTCGCCAACATGTTATAGGGATCCAAGTCCCTATTCTGTCGATGGAAGTGCTGAGTCATGGCAGCAAGCATAATTGACTGAGCAGTTTCACAATCATCGCTGTGAGTCTTCCAAAGCTCCAGCTCAAGTAGCTCATCAGGGTTGGGCTTAGGCCCAAGAGGTCTCTGTATAGTATATAGCAGCCTCTCGGCTCCAAGGACAATCCTCAGATTCATTTCCCAATTAGCAAAGTTCGTGCCCTTGAAGACATTTTCGCCCATGATAATGTCTCGGACATTTCCCTTTCCTGTCATCTTGACTACGATAGTCCAACTATGTAGTCAACGATATTTGGGTACAGTCTAACTGTTACAAGAAAAATAACATTATATTAGTCCAACTAATAAAATAATTTTGACGAAATAATTATGAAAGCGCGTAAAGCTAAGTATCTGAATGAAATTGCAAATTCAATACTAGCCTCCCACTATTTTTCGGCGAGCCTCTAACCCTCTGTCGAGTACTCGAGAAACCCAGTTTCCTAGTGGGCTAGGATCCCGTTAAATAACACACAACCTTGACTTTGGCCAACAAGCTGTATGATATTTAACTAGGTAGATCTCGAAGATCAATTGGATCCCATCCAATTCCTAGATCTGGTAGGTGGACATCCAAGTCCGAAACATATATATAATATATATGCCAATATATCCAATATATTTTCCTAACCTTTTTCCTCTGAATCAACTAAGCCTTGGCTTTGGCACAACAAGTTTAATGATTCCAGTTAAGCGGGACCCATTGACATGGAAAGTTTCGTAATCAATGTCGATGGACAAGAAGTGATCTTGACTTTGGCCAACAAATCATGACTTGGACAAGACACCGATATGTAACAAAACTCTCATGATTCAAACACATTCACAATTGACAAAGGTCTTGACTTTGGCTAACAAACCAATGCCAACTTTGGATCTTGAGTAAGAATCACTCAACGGAAGGAAAAACGCTTAATTTGATTTGAGGGTTTTTCGCGTAAATTGGCAACCAATTTATTATCTTTGTTAAGGTCTCATCATACACCCTTAAGCATGCTTCTAAAACATCATAAGGCGCGAAAAGTAAATTAATAACAATATGCGGATGGATATTTAAACAGATTGTTCCTAGAACAAATCGCTCTATTTCCTCTCCCCCGCTAGCACTATTCTACTTCTACCCAATTACATAATACAATAATAGAAACCTCATTAACATTGAGGGGAATTAGGTGAGAAGAGAATACAAAGACATAATAAGAGATAAGGCTAGACACGCAGGTCCAATTTATAAATTCCAAATTTACAATAATTTCCAAAATTACCATTTCCCTTCTAATATCCATCCGATATACGCTATTCATTCAACACATCCATATATTCATTCATAGCATGCATTACAACCAATCTAATCCAATTAATTAGTCTTTAATTATGTGACCATCCAATGTTCAAACAACGATTTGATTTTGCGCGAGTCCAACTCGTTTGAGAATAAGTACTCAAAGTACGAATTCTTTGAATTATATCGAACTACTCGTTAAATCTAATTTAAGTCGTATTCAATACTAATTCTATTATTTAATTCCAAATTAAATATTTACACTTTTAATGCGCTTTGACGACTTAGATTCCAAATCTAATCTTATTGGGTCTCAAAGCCCAACTAAGATCCAATGTTCGTTTAATTAAAGTCCGATGGGCTTTCAATTGATTTCATAAGGCATGGGCTTTGGTCAATACAGGTCAAACCCAATTACCAAGCCCAAGTAAGGAATCACCCTCATTTGCCATAAAACCAATATCAAGCCCATAAGGCCAATTAAACTTTAAAGCCCATTTATTACATTTGGACTTAATGGAATGATTTAGGCCCAATTTGGATCCAATCCAATTGGCCTAAACCAACTTGGCCCAACCAAGCCCATTATGCCCAAATATAATATTTTCAAGCCCAATTTTAAATTAAGCCCATTAACAAAATTTTAAAAATTCCAAATTTTATAACTTAGTTAATTAAAGTGTAATACATCAATTAATTAACTAAATCATTATTTCCAAAATACAATTTACCAATTAATTATGTATCCATTTGTCCAATTATTGTCCAACAATTTTTGAATCAAAATCAAGTCCATACATGCTCTAAAGCTCTCGGCCAAGGTGAAGTTTTATGTCCGATTTCGTTTTTCAATCCGATCGAATTACAAATCGACATTTCCATTCGTTTCAACTCATCCAATGTTCATTAAAACAAAATTTTCCAAGAGCCTAGGGTACAACTAGCATTCGGCCAAGCCATAAGGGGTTACAAATTTTGATCCAATCACAATTTGTTGAAATTGATCCAATCACATTTCATTTTATCAACATACAAGCATACTCAACCATTCAATTTAATCAAATCATGCTCACATGGATTTTCCCCAAATTTTACCCTAATAAATTTCATGCTCATTTTAGGCTCAATGATACCATTGTTGGTTTCTATAATTAGTCCCAAGATCAAAATGAACAATGAAACATGAATGAATAACGAAGAAATATGGCGGAAACATACTTACAACGATCGGTTTAGGATGTGATGAACAACAAAATTTCCTCCTCCAAGAGCTCCAAGATTCGGTCAAGAGAAAGGTAGAAGCTCCAAGCTTTTCCTTGAGTTTCCAAGCTCTTGTGTTGGTTTCCCTATCACCTCTTGATGATCCTTGAAGAGTGCTAGCCCTTGGTGAATTTTTGCAACAAAAACTCACACTTTTTCTTCACAAATTTTGCTAAGAAAATGAAATGGGAGAGAGCCAAAACTGCTACTGGTTTCGGTAATGGAGGGAGAGAGAATAAGTTGAAATTTTGATATCAAAAATCAATTAATATCATTTACCAAAATTAGTATTTGGTATATGTCACAACTTGCTTTCATTTGGAGTGTTTTACACTCAACAACCAACTCACCTAAACACATCAAGCTAAAGTAACTAAAGTTGACATGTGAAGTGATGGCTGATGTGACATATGGGCCCCACTCGATTCTGAATGCGAGTGGGCCCGCAAACACTCCCGGGCTCGGGTTCGCTAATTTCGAATAAACAAACTTCCGTCGCGACGTAATTTAAATCGAATTTAATTAAATAATTATGCCTAGCAAAATTATTATTCACGTCGCTTACGAATTAATTCTAAATTAACTCGTTTGCCCGAATTAAAATCTAATTTTAATTCCGCGTCGAAATCTAATTTCGAATAATATATCGAATATATTATTTTAACGATTAATTCCAAATTAATCTTTCTCTCTCATCAAATAGTACTTTATCCAAGATAAAGTCTCTCCGCAATTAATCCCAGATTAATTAAGCTTGAATCATACGTCATTGGTGAATCTTCAGGAAGCGACCCAAGAGATCCCTGGATATGTTGGCAGTAAATACGGTCATCGGACTATCCGAACACGTACGTACCTCGTACTACGTTTTTACCGATTTACGAGACAAGGTTGGCTTCTAGCAAAGCGCCATGCCTACCCAATTCTCCAGAAATATTCTTACTGGAATATACGATCTTTATCAGGCATAGTATACCGTAGTATTTTGTATTGCGATCCAGTATCAGATGTCACGTCCGAGGCCTGGGGCTGGAATAGTGTCTGCCCCGTACGAAGCACATATCGGATATCAAGCAACTAGTCTCTTTGAATCGGATAATCATGACCTTGTCATATTATCCCGATGGTTGCAACACTATAGAGAACCAGTTCTGAATCCCTGCGTGATCATCATCTCCATATGTCTGAAGTGATACTTCCCTCTTGACATCACATCCAATACACTACGATTCTCAATAAACCCAGAAGAGGCGTACGCAGAACCTGTTAAAGCCCTGGACGACCAAAACCAAAGTTTACCGATTGTCGTAAGTACTAGCGATGCAAGTCTCAGGTTAAGACCAAATACACCTACCCTGAAACGGACTCCCATAGACACATATACATACTACCAATGGGATTCCGCGGGGTCTATCCAGAGCGAAGCTGTTTTCCGTACCATCGGAAAAACACAACCTCCTATCGCACTTGCATAAGTATCCTATACTTAAATATATGAGAACTATGCCGTTATGCCCTCACAACGCGCACAAGTGCAATACTAGTCTATTCCGCATTATCGATGTCCAATCTCGATAATACTACGACTCTGGATATTTAATGATTAAACCTTTATGGATTGATACTGTCTCATATCATCTCAATCTGAAACTAATCATATGGACTTTTACCATTCATATGTGAAAGTAAATAAATTACAAAACGGTAAAAGGCAATTTCATTACTACATAGTTAATTTTGTACAAAAACACAATGTCTTTTACAAAACAGTGACGCTATGGGTCATAACTGTCCAACAGTTATGCATGATCAATTTGATGAAAATTGAATTGGATAAATTTTCCCCAAATTGCTTGGCTTGGCCGAATGGTTAGACTACCCTAATGTCATGGTATTTTTTGATTTTGATAATTGGATGAGTTGAAATCATTTGGGGAATGTTGATCTAGGATTTAATTGGATTGAATTCGGAATCGGACATGAAAAACCCTAAATTGCCGTGAGTGTTGTAGCATGAAAATGATTGATTTTTTATTCAAATGTGTTGGACATGTTTTGATGATGATAAGCATAATTAATTGTGTAAATTGATGTTTTGGAAATGTTAATTTGGTTATTTAACTATGGCATACACTTTAGGTTAATTAAATTATGAAATTTGGAATTTTGGTAATTTAATTAATTGGGCCAAATTTGGAATTGGGCTTGTAAAGTTGTAATTGGGCTTAATGGGCTTGATTAGACCAAATTTGGTTTAGGCTAAATGGTTGGATCCAATTGGGCCCAAAACCATATCCATAAAGTCCAAATATGACTTAATGGACCTTTAATTTTAATTCGGTCTAATGGGCCTAAATTGGTTTCTTGGCAAATAAGGGTGATTCCTTAAATTGGCTTTGGTATTTGGGTTTGACCCATATTGACCAAAATTCCATGCCTTATGAAATTAATTAAAAGCCCATTGGACTTTAATTAAATTAACATTGGATGTTAATCGGGCTTTGAGACCCGTAACGATTATATTTAGAATCTAAGTCGTAAAGGCACATTAAAAAGTGTATTATTTAATTTAGAATTAAATATATTATAGTTAAATATAATTCAAGAATTCGTACTTTGAGTAGTTATTCGTAAAATGAGTCGGACTCGCGCAAAATCAAATCGTTGTTTGAACATTGGATGGTCATTAATTTTCAGATTAATTAATTGGATTAGATTGATTGATAACATGCTTGTGTGAATACATGGATGCGATGTATGAATAATGTATATCGGATGGATATTAGATGGGTGAGGGCAATTTTGGAAATTATTGTAATAAATTTAGAATTTATTAAATTGGACCTGCGTGTCCAGCCTATTACCTCTTGACTCAGTGTATTTCTCTTCTCACATATTCCCCTCAATGTAAATGAGGTTTCTTTAGAAGTGTTATGTAATCGGGTAGAAGTAATACTTGTGCTAGCGGGAGAGAGGAAATGGAGAGATTTGTTCTAGGAACAATGTTTAAATATCCATCCGCATATCATTATTATATTTATTTATACGCGCCTTATTATGTGTTTAGAATGCATGTTTAAGGGTGTATGATGATAAGACCTTAATAAAGATAATTAATTGGTTGCCAATTACGCGAAAAAACCCTCAACACATATTAAGCGTTTTTTCTTCCATTGAGTGATTCTTACTCAAGATCCAATATTGACACTGGTTTGTTGGCCAAAGTCAAGACCTTTGTCCGTCATAGATGTGTTTGAATCATGAAGGCTTTGTTCCATATCGGTGTCTTGTCAAAGTTGTGATTTGTTGGCCAAAGTCAAGATCACTTCTTGTCCATCGACATCGATTACGAAGCTTTCCATAGTCATTGGGTTCCGCTTAACTGGGATCACTAAGTTTATTGTGCCAAAGCCAAAGCTTAGTTGATTCAGAGGAAAAAGGTTAGGGAATATATTGGATATATTGGCATATATAAGATATATGTTTCGGACTTGGATGTGCACCTACTGGATCTAGGAATTGGATGGGATCCAATTGATCTTAGAGATCTACCTAGTTAATTATCATACAATTTGTTGGCCAAAGACAAGATTGTGTGTTATTTAACATGATCCTAGCCCACTAGGAAACAAGGTTTCCCGAGTACTCCACAGAGGGTTAGAGGCTCGCCGAAAAATAGTGGGAGGCAAGTATTAAATTTGCAATATTCGTTTAGTTACTTGTCATACGCGCTCATTTCAATTTTTCGTCAAATAAATTAAAATATTAGTTGGACTAATATTTAATGTTGTTTTAATAAACAGTTGGACTTTATTCAAACTATTTCATTTATAGTTGATTATATAATTGGATTATAGTAATCAATATATTTGAATTAACCATTTCAATTAATAGTTGATTTTATAATTGGATTATAGTAATCAATATAATTGAATTGTAACCTATTTAAAATTATAGTTGATTATATAGTTAGACTATAATAATCGTTATAATCAATAGTACCTAAAATCGTTGATTGGATAGTTGGACTATAGCAATCAAGATAATTGAAAGATTAGCGTTTAAAACATAATCCTTGGAGAAAATGTCAATTAAACGGCTTTAATTTTCAAATTGGGAATAAAATCTCAGGATATTCTTGGAAACCGAGAAGTTACTTTATTTGATAGAGTGACGTCTCGAGCCTAAGCTCGGAGTTGAGCAAATAGTAGAACATGATATTTGGAATATTCATGTGATTATAACTTTAGTGCTTAATCTGTTATGCTTGCCGCAAAGACTCCTTAATTTCTTAGTCAGAATTAAGGATTAGATCCTTATAGTATGATATTGAAATTGAAGGATCTTCATAGATCTATCCTTAGATCTTAGAAGTACAAATTGCAATAGAAAAACTCTTGGAGAGTTAATGGCTATACTCAATGAGACAAAGCCAGAGTTTGCAATAGGGTAAGAAGCGCAAGACGCATCTTACTTCGACATCTCAGTTGGCCAAAGCTTGGCTGAAGGCTTCTGAGGTGTGGAAAAAGGGCAAAGGCAAAATCATTATAATATTCTGGGAAGACAAAGGACATATCCCAAGATGTCTGCCTAAACTGTGGCAAACGGGGTCACTGGAAGTGTGACTTCCGTATGGACGAGGTAGACATAAAGGAAGTGAAGACAGGGCAAGGCTCCGACTTCAAATATGTTTATCATAAATATGTTCACTACTAGTATTAAAATTGGATTTTAGATACTGAGTGTGATACATAAATATGTACTGATGTGCAAAATCTACTGACAAGCAGGACACTGACTTCAGTTGAGATCGATCTACGAATCGGAAATGAGACGACAGTCGATGTTTTAACCGTAGAAACTTAAGTTTAGGAATTACCCTTCGGGTATGTACTTGAATTAGGAAACTGTTAGAATGTAACTAGTTTGACTAGAAACATTATCTCTATATCAGGGTTTAACCCGTTGCGGGTATACCTTTATATTCTAGAACACTAAAGTGTTTTATTATATAAATATGATATTGAGATAAACACATTAGATGTGAATAACAGTATTTATATTTTGAATATAAATAAATCTCAAATGTATAACATGACAAACAAATAGCTCAAACTGAGTGAATCAGTTGAGACTTATTTGTGGCATTGTTGTCCGGGACACAATTTAACAAGACTCGTATATCCACACTTTCGAAGAGTGGGTACTAGGACAGATTTAATTCTATTCAAATAATGTATACGAATCTAGTTTATTAGGCAAAGTGCCTAAAACACCTTTTACTTGGTAAAAATGCAAATGCCACCGATCTGTTAGCCCTCGTTCATAGTAACATAAGTGGGCCCATATCTAGCTAGGCTAGATGTGGATATGAATGTTTCGTGACCTTTACGGATGTGGCATCGCGTTATGGTTATGTATTTCTTGTGAAACACGGATTGGAATCTTTTGATAAATTCAAAGAGTTTCGACACGAAGTAGACAAACAGATCGGCTAAAGTATTAAACACCATAATTGGACCATGATAAAAATACTTAAGCAATATGTTTCTCAAATACTTGAAAGAGTATAGTATTCTTTCAATGAGGACTCCTCCCTGTAAGCATTGCATTTTTACACATTAGCCCAATGATGAGTCTCGTATGGAGGCAAATACCTCTTTAGTCATGAAAGTCGCGGGAAACGGACGTTGGAAGGGTAAAGTTGGAAAATGGAATTTTTGTTGGATTTAACCTCGTTGTTTGGCTCCGGTTGTTTGTTGGACTTCCGTTTCAAAGCTTACCTAAGGCCCAAAACCCAAACCAAACCCAAACCAAACCCAAAATACCCAAGTCAAACCAAGTCAAACCAAAACCACACACCCAAGGAGAGTGATTCACGCCTATGCCCTCTTTATTTAGGTATATGCACATTTATCACATGCTAAAATCTTGTAAAATCCTTACCTAAATAAAAGAAATCAAATCAAATCCCTACCAAATCAAATCCAATCACAAATCCAAATTAGGAGATCCATTCCTTGTTAGACACCAATTAGGAGATTCTTTCCTATTCAAATTAGGAAAGTCTTCTCTCTTTGCCTATAAAAAGAGTCCTTCACCCCCATTCACAAACCTAGCTCATATACTTCCCCAAGCACGTCCCAAACACTTTCTCAAGCCTCCTTGCACGTCCAAAAACCTCCTTGAAGCCTCCATTGCCGAATCATTAAACCTAAGCACCCTCCATTGCCGCATCTTTCATCCTTCACCAACACCCTTCACGCCTAAGCCCTTTTCACTGCCCTCCATTGCCGAATTTTAGCCACCATTCACAGCCCTAAAACACACCAAAATAAGCCTCAAATAAAGCCCTAAATTCGCACTAAACACTCTCCAAACACAGCCCCATTCGCAGCCCCAAAACAGTCCCTGAAAACACCCCACTGCACCAGTGAACTGCCGAGTTTAGCTTGCTGTTATGGTCAGTTTTTGTTGCGACTTTGGCCTATAAAACAGTCCTAAAATCACCTAAACACCATCCCAAAAACCTCCATAACGTTTCCCTAAAAAATCCTTACAAACGCACCCCCCTAAGCCTTCAAAATCACCCAAAACAGTCCACTAAACGACCAAAACAGTGACCTGAAACAGAACAGCGAAACAGCAGCGAAACGGACTTAAAACAGCAGCCCAAGCATCAAAACAACGAGGGAAAACGTTGAGTAGACGAATTGGAAAAGCATCGATCAATCTCCCTTCCAACGGACGTGTAACGCCCTTTCTTAGACGACAAAAGAGGTTAGACCTGAGGGTACCTTTTTTACTTATCTTCTTTATTTTTGTTTTATTTATTTTGATATATAATTGCATGAGAGTCGTTTGAAGCATGATGTGATTGTTGGATGAGCGGGATATGTGTTCCCTTTTGTGGTATATCGGATGGAAACCCATACGTAAATTCCATAGCCGATTCCGAATGGACGGTAGTATGGTCTGCACTCGGGATACAATGCCACGTACCACTTAAGATACACGTATCTCGTCTCATCCTAACTTGTATTTGAGCATGTTATAGTCTTTAGGTTATTTGTTTATTATTTAAAGCATGGTTTAATTTAGTTTGTTATTTATTTGTTAAAGTATGTTTAGGTTGTTCATTATGCATGTTCTTAGTTTATGATGCGTTTGGGTAATGATTTATACATGTTGATTTAATGGTTCAATATGCTTGTTGTGTTACATTGCGTGAAATTATTTGGATGAAAGCATGTTAGAGCTAAGTACCCTTGAGCATGATTATTGAGTAGACTTGGTTGATTCATTGCACAAATTATATAATCACAAGTGACATAAGTAAGGGACCATTCCGAACCCAACGGTTTGAGGTCTTCCCTTGCGAGGGGTGAGTGCGGCCTTAAATCTTTGTCCCGGTTCACACCGGGTGGCGACTCCATGTTATTTCGTACTCCCAGCTAGGCCGCGAGCTTAGAACAGCGTCGCCCAGGTTCTGTTGTCTACACTCCCGAAACACGTCAATTTGACGGTGTGTCTGAACGGAGAAATCAAATTTTGTTGGACATGATATGGTTAATCATAAGTCGCTCTGAGCTACCATTTCCTTCAACGGATACGCATAAACAGTGCAAAACTTATTTTGAATAAGGTTTCATAAAATATGTTGACAGACTTCATATTAGATATGAACAGGAAAGAAACTGGGTTTTCTCATTCCTAAAGATTTGGGAATGTTAGGCATATGTTTGGATGATACCAAACTAGAACCCAAATTTGATAAGTGCCTAATTGTAGGTTATCCTAGGGAAACCAAAGTATAGTACTTATACAACTCACAAGAGAACAATGTAATTGTTGCTCGCCATGCGGTTTTCCTTAGAGGAATACCTATATGCAGTGGTAAGTGGGAGGAAAGTAAACCTCGATGAAAATCAGAGTAATACTATTCAAGGCACCGAGTCCTTAATGGAACACAGATAGTTCATCAAGGATGAAACTATACCAATAATCTTCGAATACACAATAACCACGTAAGTCGGAGAGAGTCAGAAAACAACCTGGGAGGTATGGGTTTCTGATCTCACCTCGTAAAGATGTCAATCTTATTGAGGAATACGAACTGACTACGTATGAGGAAGTGATACAAGGTATCGAATCCTTATCATGACAAAGTGTCATGAAGTCTGAAATGGATTCCATGTATACCAACTAAGTTTGGATACTAGTTGATGTACCGGAAGGTATTATGCCTATTGGTATAATATAAGTCTTCAAGGAAGACATACATGGAAGGCAACAAACTAACGTAGTAAGTTGGGCTTGTAGCGAAAAGGTATCGTTATCAACATTGTGTCGATTACGACGAAACCTTTTACTCGTTGACATGGTTAAATCCATTTGGATAATGCTTGCTGATGCTGCATGTCTCATTTATGAAATATGGCAGCTGAACGTCAAAATCAATTTCCTTAAAAGGAAACCTTTTGGAGGATGTTTACAACATCCTGACGGTTTTGTCGTACCAAAATGAGCAAACAAAGTTTGCAAGTTAATTCGATCCATGAATGGATTGAAGCAAGCATAACGTTCTTGGAACTATCGTTTTGATGTAATCATAATGGTATATGATTTAATTCAAAATGAAAATGATTCTTGTGTATATAAGGAGGTTAGTGGGAGCGCACTGACAATGAATGTCCTAAGTAATGATGACATATAATTTCTTGGAAATGATATTCCCATAATATAATCGGTGAAAGCTTGGCTTTCATGAAAATTCTCCGTAGAATTCTTGGGAGAAACAACCTTTATTCTAGGAATAAAGATCTACTGGGATAGATCTAAAAGTTGTTAATACTCTCCGAGAACCCATATATTAAAAAATGTATGCGACCTGGTGTCTCATATGCTTTGAGCATATGGAGTCACAATCGGGCCAATCCAAGTGATAGTCATTGGATTGATGTTAAGAACATCCTTTAGTATCTTAGATGATCTAAGGATGCTGTCTTAAGCTATGGAGAAGGAGAACTTGAAGTGACTGGGATCACTGCTGCAAGTTTCCAAACCGATAAAATGACTATAAGTCATAAGAATGGTACTATAAAGTTTGAATAACGAAACAATGAGCTGGAAATCTTCCAAGCAAGATATTGTTACCAAATAAACAACACAAGTGGATTGTTACTGCAGCTGAGGCAGCAATAGAAGCCTTTTGAATTGATAATAATCCTAATTAGATTAGGAGTAGTTCTGCTAGCAGCTGAGCTAGGCTACAGCACAGGCTAAAGAATTAATGGTCTCATCAACGATCCATATATATACTTCAATTTTCATCTGATTCGTTCGGATCATACATCGTGGCGATGTGATGATCGAATAAATTGATTCAGATGATAACCTTGCAAATCCGGTGACGAAAGCCTTTCCTCAGCAGAAATTTGAGTGAACCGTACATAGTTTGGGTGTAGGACACTTGAGTGATTGGCTATAGGCCAAGTGGGAGATTGTTGGACAATTATGACCCATAGCATCACTATTTGTATAAATCATGGTGTTGTTGTACAAATTAACTATGTGACAAAGGAAATTGCCCTTTTATCATTTGTAATTAGATTACCAAGATATATAAATGATAAAAGGTCCATATGATTAGTTCCAGATTGGGATGATATGAGACAGTATCAATCCACAAAGTTTTAATCATTAAATATCCATAGTCGGAGTATTATCGAGATTGGAAATCGATAATGCGTAAAAGACTAGTATTACACTTGTGCGCGTTGTGGGAACATAACAACATAGTTCTCATATATTTGGGTATAGGATACTCATTCAAGTGCAATAGGAGGTTGTGTTTACCGATGGTATGGGAATAGCTTCGCTCTGGATAGACCCCTCGGAATTCCATTGGTAGTATGACTATGTGTCTATGGAAGTCCGAATCAGGGTAGGTGTATTTGGTCTTAACCTGATGTTGGAGATTCTAAGGGTCCCAATGATCGAATAAAAAAACATGAAACAAGTGAGAATACAAATCGAGAAAGTCGCGGAATACTCACATCGATCGGTTGAGCAACGCGGAGGCAACAAAAAGGAAATTGTGCTCACTGGACTACTCACAGCAGTAGCAGTTTGCAGTCCACTGGTTTGGCCATTGGAGGAGCTCCAAGCTTCGTTGAATGGTTCCCCCCGGCTCATGGGTGGACTTCCCTATCACCTTCGCATTGATCCCGGAGTGTGCTAGCACTCTTGATTTTGCCACAAAATCACACTTGCTTCCCATTTTCCTCTTGAAAATTCGGCAGTGAGCTGCCAAGAACAAAAGAAAAATACAGCCCCTAAAGGGCGTGAGAGAGAAAGAATTTTGTTGCTAAAAAACGTGAGCAAAGAGAAGAAAGAGAAAGATAAAATATGTGTGTTGATTTTTTGGTAATTGATTATTAAAATCATATACCAAACTTTTACTTTTAAAAAGTCAAACAAATAAAAGCTATCAACCACCACATCAATCAATCACATCAATCACTCAAGTTGTCAAGTCACATCACTCAAAGTGACAAGTGATTTGACGCTTGACGCGACTAATGATTTGACGCTTCATTTGACGTGCCGCGCTCGAATTCGAAATGCGAATGCGCTCGCAAATAATCTCGGGCTCGGGTTCGCTAATTCCAAATAATGAATTTTTCGTTGCATCGTAATTAAATGATTACGCCTAGCGAAATCACTATTCATATTGCTAACGAATTAATTCTAAATTAATTCGTTCGCCCGAATTAAAATCTAATTTTAATTCCGCGTCGAAATCTAATTTCGTTTAATATATCGAATATATTAATTTGTCGATTAATTCCAATAATCGTTCTCTCTCATTAATGACATTTTATCCCAGATAAAATATCTCTGCAATTAATCCCAGATTAATTTTCTCTCTCATCTAATTAATCCCAGATTAATTAAAAGTGCGAGTCATACGTCATCGGTGAATCTTTGGAAGCGACCCATGAGATCCCCATATGTTGGCAGTAAATTCGATCGTCGGACTATCCGAACACGTAAGTACCTCGTACTACGTTTTAACCGATTTACAAGACAAGGTTGCCCTCTAGCAAAGCGCCATGCCTTCCCAATTCCCCGGAAATATCCTTACAGGAATAAAGGATCTGTATCAGGCGTAGTATACATAGTATTGCGTATTTTTGTCCAGTATCAGATGATCACATGCGAGGCCTGGGCTGGTACAATGTCTGCCCCGTACGAAGCATATATCGGATTACTAGCAACTAGTCTCTTTAAATTCGGATGATCATGACCAAGTCATATTATCCCGACGGTTGCAACCTTATATAGAGAACCAGTTCTGTATCCCTGTGCGATCATCAACTCATATGACAGGAGTGACACTTCCGTCTTAACATCACACCCAACACAGTACGATTCTCGATATACCCAGAATTGGCGTACACAGAAATCGGTTAAAGCCCTGGACGACCTCAACCAAAGTATATTGATTGTCGTATGTATTAACGGGACAAGTCTCAAGTTAAGACCAAATACACCTACCCTGATTTCGGATTTCCATAGACACATAGTCATACTACCAATGGAATTACGAGGGGTTTTATCCAGAGCGAAGCTGTTTCCCGTACCATCGGTGAAACACAACCTCCTATTACACTTGCATGAGTATCCTATACCCAAATATATAAGAACTATGCCGTTGTGCTCTCACAACGCGCACAAGTGTAATACTAGTCTTTTACACATTCATCGATGTCCAATCTCGATAATGCTCTGACTAGAGATATTTAATGATTTATCCTTCGTGGATTGATACTGTCTCATATCATTCTCAATCCAGAAATAAATCATAGTGACCTCCTATCATTTATATATCTATGTGATCTAATCACAAATGATAAGAGTGCAATCTCCTTTGTCACATAGTTAATTTGTACAACAACACCGTGATCTGTACAAATAGTGACGCTATGGGTCATAATTGTCCAACAATCTCCCACTTGGCCTATAGCCAGTCACTCGAGTGCTTGACACCCGAACTATGTACGGTTGGCTAAAATTGATGAGAAAGGACTTTCGTCAGCGGATTTACATGATTATCGTCTGATGCGATTTATACGATCATCACATCGCCACGATGTATGATCTGAACGAATCAGATGAATAGTCGAAGTATGTATCTGGATCGTTGATGAGACCATTAATTCTTTAGCCTGTGCTCGAGCCTAGCTCAGCTGCTAACAGAATTATATCTAATCTAATTAGATTTATTATCGACCCAGAAAGCTTCTATTGCCGCTTCAGCTGCAGCAATAACCCACATTTGTTGTTTATTCGGTAACAGTATCTTGCTTGGAAGATTTCCAGCTCACTGTACCGTTATTCAAACTGTATAGTACCGTTTTTGACTTATAGTCATTTTTATCGGTTATGAAACTTGCTACAGTGATCCCAGTCACTTCAAGTTCTCCTTCTCCACAGATTAAGACAGCATCCTTAGTTCTCTAAGATACTAACGGATGTTCTTAACTTCAATCCAGTGACTATCACTCGGATTGGCATGTTTGTGAATCCATATGCTCAAAGCGTATGAGACACCAGGTCACGTACATTTTTCAATGTACGAATTCTCGGAGAATTTTCGAAAGTCAAGCTTTCACCGATAGTTATTTTATGGGAATATCATTTCCAAGAAATGACATATTATCATCATTATTTATAGGACAACCACTGTCAGTGCGCTCCCACTAACCCTCTTATATACACAAGAATCATTTACGTTTTGAATTAAATCATAATCTATTATGATTACATCAAAACGATAATTCCAAGAACCTATGCTTGCTTCAATCCAAACATGGATTGAATAACCCACAAATCTTGTTTGCTAGTTTTGGTACGACAAAACCGACAGGATGTTGTAAACATCCTCCAAAAGGTTTCCTTTTCAGGAAAACGATTTTCCCGTTAAGCTGACATATTTCATAAATGAAACATGCAGCGTTAGCAAGCATTATCCAAATGAATTTACTGTGGCAACAGATAAAAGGTTAAATCGTAATCAACACAATGTTGATAACCTTTTGGTATGTTGCCATCCATGTACGTCTTCCTTGAAGACCTATAGTACCAATAGGCATAGTGCCTTGCGGTACATAGACTAGTATCCAAACTTGTTGTTATACATAGAATCCATTTCGGATTCATGACACTTTGTCATAATAGGGAGTCGATACCTTGTATCACTTCCTCGTATGTAGTCAGTTGGTATACCTCAATAAGATAGACATCTTTATAAGGTGAGACCAGAAACCCATACCCCATGTTGTTTTCTGACTCTCTCCGACTTACGCGGTTCTTGTGTATTCGAAGATTAATGTTATAGTTTCATCCTTGATGAACTATTTGTGTTCCATTAAGATTTGGTGCCTTGAACAGTATTACTCTGATTTTCATCGAGTTTTACTATCCTCCCACTTACCACTGCATATCGGTATTCCCCTTAGGAAAACTGCATGGTGAGCAACAATCTAATTGTTCTCTTGTGAGTTGTATAAGTACTATACTTATGGTATCCCTAGGATAACCTACAATTGGCACTTATCCAATTTAGGTTTTAGTTTGGTATCATCCAAACATATGCCTAGCATACCCAAATTATCAGAAATGAGAAACCCGGTTTCTTTCCTGTTCATATCTAATATGATATCTGTCAAACAGATTTTTAATGGAACCTTATTCTAAATAAGTTCTTGCACTGTTAATGCTTATCCGTTTGAAGGAAATGGTAGCTCAGAGCGACTCATGATTAACCTTATCATGTCCAACAAAATTTGGTTACTCATTTCGGACACACCGTCACTTTGACGTGTTCCGGGAGGAGTCCTCTTTGAAAGAATATTATACTCTTTCAAGTATTTTAGAAACTTATTGCCTAAGTATTTTCCATTACGGTCTTACCGTGACAGATTAATACTATTGCCGATCTATTTGTATATTTCGTGTCGAAATTTTAAAAGTTTCTGATTTGTGTTATTCAAAAGAAACACATAACCATAACGCGATGCCACATCTGTAAGGTCACGAAATATTCAAATCCACCTCTAGCCTAGCTAGATATGGGCCCACTTGCTTCACTATGAACTAGGGCTATCAGGTCGGTGGCATTTACACTTTTACCAAGTAAATAGTGTTTTAGGTAATTTTCCCAATCAACTAGATTCGTAGACTTTATTTGAATGGGATCAAATCAGTCCTAGTACCCACTCTTCAAAAGTGTGGATATACGATTCTTGTTTTATTGTGTCTCAGACAGCAATGCCACAAATTAGTTTTTTCTGATCAAATCAGTACGAGCTATTTGTTTGTCATATTTTATATATTTGAGATTTATTTATATTCACAATATAAATGCTGTTATTCACATCTAATGTGTTTATCTCAATATCATCTTTATAAAATAAAACCCTTTAGTGTTCTAGAATATAAAGGTTCACCCGCAGCGGGTTAAACACTGATATAGAGATAATGTATCTAGTCAAACTAGTTACATTATAACAGTTTCCAAATTTAGGTACACACCTGAAGGGTAGTTCCTAAACTTAGGTATCTACGGTTAAAACAGCGACTTTCGTCCTGTTTATAATTCGCAGATAAATCTCAATTGAGGTCAGTATCCCGCTCATAGCAGATTCTGAACATCAATATATATATATATATATATATCACACTAAGTATCTAAAATCCAATTTTAATACTAGTAGTGAATACATTTATGACAAACATATTTGAAGTCAGAGCCTTGCTCGTTCTTCAATTCCTTCATGTCTGCTTTATTCAAATGGCAGTCACGCTTCCGCGATCCCGTTTGCCATATTTAGCAGACATTTTGGGATATGTCATTTATCTTCCCATAAGATTATAATGATTTTTCCTTTGCCAGTTTCAACACCCCATAAGCCTTTGGCCAAGCCTTGGCCTTCTAGAATATCGAAGTAAGGTGCGCCTTGCGCTACTTGCCTAATTGCAAAGTTTGACTTTATCTCATTGAGAATAGTCATTAACATTCCAAGAGTTTACTATTGCAATTTAGTACTTCTAAAATCTGAAATAGATCTTTGAAGATCCTTCAATTTCTTTATCATACTTTGAGGATCTAATCCTTACTTCTGATTCAGAAATTAATGAGTCTACTACGGTAAGTATAATGGATTAAGCACTAAAGTTATCATCACATAATCTTCTAAAGATTATGCTCTACTGTTTGCTTAACTCCGGGCTTAGGCATAATATGTTATTTTATCAAATAAAGTAACTTATTATTAGTTTCCAAGACCATCCTGAAAATTGATTCCCAATTTTAAAAATTAAACCATTTAAATACATTTCTCCCTAAGATTATGTTTTAAATGCCAATCTTTCAATTTATATATTGATTCTAATAGTCCAACTATTTAATCAACGATTAAGGTACTATTTATTATAATGATTACAATAGTCCAACTATTTAATCAACTTTAATTTAATAGATTAAAATCAATTATATTGATTACTATAATCCAATTATAAAATCAACTATAAATGAATAGTTTGAATATATAGTCCAACTATTTATTAAAACAACAATTTAAATATTAGTCCAACTAACATTTAATTTATAACGACGAATGATATTTGTTTGAGCACATATGGCAAGTAATTAAACGAATATTGCGAATTCAATTCTTGCCTCCCACTATTTTTCGGCGAGCCTCTAACCCTCTGTCGAGTACTCGGGAAACCGCGTTTCCTAGTGGGCAAGGATCCCGTTAAATATCACACAATCTTGACTTTGGCCAACAAATTGTATGATAATTAACTAGGTAGATCTCTAAGATCGATTGGATCCAATCCAATTCCTAGATCCGATAGGGGGACTTCCAAGTCCGAAACATAAATCTTATATATGCCAATACATCCAATGTATTACCTAACCTTTTTCCTCTGAATCAACTAAGCCTTGGCTTTGGCACAACAAAGTTAGTGATCCCAGTTAAGCGCGACCCATTGACCATGGAAAGCTTCGTAATCAATGTCGATGGACAAGAAGTGGTCTTGACTTTGGCCAACAAACCACAACTTGGACAAGACACTGACATCCAACAAAGCCTTCGTGATTCAAACACATCTTCGACAGACAAAGGCCTTGACTTTGGCCAACAAATCAATGCCGTCTCGGATATTGAGTGAGAATCACTCAATGGAAGGAAAAACGCTTAATATTGAATTGAGGGTTTTTCGCGTGCAAATTGGCAACCAATTTATTATCTTTGTCAAGGTCTCATCATCATACACCCTTAAACATGCATTCTAAACACATAATAAAGCGCATATGAAAAAATAATAATGATATGCGGATGGATACTTTACACATTGATCCTAGATCAAATCTCTCCATTTCTCTCTCCTGCTAGCACAAATATTTCTTCTACCCATTACACTACACTTCTAAAGAAACATCATTTACATTGAGGGGAATAGGTGAGAAGAGAATACAAAGAATAAGGAGGTAATAAGGCTGGACTCGCAGGTCCAATTAATAAATCAAATTATTATAACAATTTCTAAAATTGTCCCACCCATCTAATATCATCCGATATACACTATTCATGCATCGCAACCATGTATTCACACAAGCATGTTATCAATCAATCTAATCAAATAATTAATCTGATAATTAGTGATCATCCAATGTTCAAACAACGATTTGATTTTGCTCGAGTCAAACTCGTTTTGCGAATAAGTACTTAAAGTACGAATTCTCGAATTAAATTAAACTACATAATTAAATCCAATTTAATATGCATTTAATACTAATTCACTATTTAATTCCAAATTAAATATCACACTTTATTTACGAACCTTTACGACTTAAATTCCAAATTTAATCGCAACGGGTCTCAAAGCCCGATTAACAGCCAATGTCAATTTAATTAAAGTCCAATTGGCTTTTAATTAATTTCTTAAGGCGTGGACTTTTGGTCAACTCGGATCAAACCGAATAACCAAAATCCAATCCGGGAGTTACCCCATAAGCCAAGAAATCAATCTTGGCCCATTAGGCCCAATTAAACTTTAAAGGTTCATTAAGTCACATTTGGGCTTTATGGATGCGGTTTCGGATCCAACCAATTTTGCCTAAACACAACTTTGTACAACAAAGCCCAATAACAACACAACAAGCCCAATTTCAAAAAATAGGCCTAATTAACTAAATTACAAAAATCCAATTCTACAATTTTACAATTTAATTAACCTAAAGTGTATAAACATAATTAATCATCCAATTAACATTTCTAAAACATCAATTAACACAACTAATCATGCTTATCAACATTAAATCATGCCCAACACAATTTAACAAAAAATCAAACCCAAATCATGCTTATTGTTCTCGGCAATGGAAGGGAAAATTATGTCTGATTCGGTTTCAATCCGATTAAATCCACAATCGAAATTAAATCACATTCCCGATTGATTCCAACTCATCCAATGAATCAAAAAACAAAAATCACCAAGAACACATAGGGCATTATTTTCGGCCAAGCTCAAAAAATTGGGAAAATTTGTTCCAAACAAGATTTCTTCAAATTGATCAAATCAATCATCAATAAAAACACATTTAAACACATTCATTCATTCAATTTCACAAATCATGCTAAAACATATTTTTACCGAAATTTTAAGCCCTATTCGTATTTCATGCTTTTACTCGCTCTGATACCAATTGTTGGAGATTCTAAGGGTCCCAATGATCGAATAACAAACATGAAACAAGTGAGAATACAAATCGAGAAAGTCGCGGAATACTCACATCGATCGGTTGAGCAACTCGGAGGCAACAAAAACTGAAATTGTGCTCACTGGACTACTCACGCAGTAGCAGTTTGCAGTCCACTGGTTCGGCCATTGGAGGAGCTCCAAGCTTCGTTGAATGGTTCCCGGCTCATGGGTGGACTTCCCTATCACCTTCGCATTGATCCCGGAGTGTGCTAGCACTCTTGATTTTGCCACAAAATCACACTTGCTTCCCATTTTCCTCTTGAAAATTCGGTAGTGAGATGCCAAGAACAAAAGAAAAATACAGCCCCTAAAGGGCTTGAGAGAGAAAAAATTTTATTGCTAAAAAACGCGAGCAAAGAGAAGAAAGAGAAAGATTAAATATGTGTGTTGATTTTTTGGTAATTGATTATTAAAATCATATACCAAACTTTTACTTTTAAAAATTCAAACAAATAAAAGCTATCAACCACCACATCAATCAATCACAACAATCACTCAAGTTATCAAGTCACATCACTCAAAGTGACAAGTGATTTGACGCTTGATTTGACGTGCCGCGCTCGAATTCGAAATGTGAATGCGCTCGCAAATAATCTCGGGCTCGGGTTCGCTCATTCCAAATTAACAAATTTTCCGTTGCATCGTAATTAAATGATTACGCCTAGAGAAATCACTATTCATGTTGCTAACGAATTAATTCTAAATTAATTCGTTCGCCCGAATTAAAATCTAATTTTAATTCCATGTCGAAATCCAATTTCGTTTAATATATCGAATATATTAATTTGCCGATTAATTCCAAATTAATCGTTCTCTCTCTTTAATGACATTTTATCCCAGATAAAATATCTCTGCAATTAATCCCAGATTAATTTTCTCTCTCATCTAATTAATCCCATATTAATTAAAAGTGCGAGTCATATGTCATCGGTGAATCTTTGGGAAGCGACCCATGAGATCCCCGGATATGTTGGCAGTAAATTCGGTCGTCGGACTATCCGAACACGTAAGTACCTCTTACTACGTTTTACCGATTTACAAGACAAGGTTGGCCTTTAGCAAAGCGTCATGCTTTCCCAATTCTTCGAAAATATCCTTACAGGAATAAAGGATCTGTATCAGGCATAGTATACGTAGTATTGCGTATTTTTGTCCCGTATCGGATGATCACATGCGAGGCCTAGGGCTGGTACAGTGTCTGCCCCGTATGAAGCATATATCGGATTACTAGCAACTAGTCTCTTTAAAATCGGATGATCATGACCAAGTCATATTATCCCGACGGTTTCAACCTTATATAGAGAACCAGTTCTGTATCCCTGCGCGATCATCAACTCCATATGACTGGAGTGACACTTCCGTCTTGACATCACACCCAACACACTACGATTCTTGATATACCCAGAATTGGCGTACATAGAAATCGATTAAAGCCCTGGACGACCTCAACCAAAGTATATTGATTGTCGTATGTATTAGCGGTGCAAGTCTCAGGTTAAGACCAAATACACCTACCCTGATTTCAGATTTCCATAGACACATAGTCATACTACCAATGGAATTCCGAGGGGTCTTATCCAGAGCGAAGCTGTTTCCCATACCATCGGTGAAACACAACCTCCTATTACACTTGCATGAGTATCCTATACCCAAATATATGAGAACTATGCCGTTGTGCTCTCACAATGCGCACAAGTGTAATACTAGTCTTTTACGCATTCATCGATGTCCAATCTCGATAATGCTCTGACTAGGGATATTTAATGATTTATCCTTCGTGGATTGATACTGTCTCATATCATTCTCAATCCAGGAACAAATCACATGGACCTCCTATCATTTATATATCTAGGTGATCTAATCACAAATTGTAAGAGTGCAATCTCCTTTGTCACATAGTTAATTTGTACAAAAACACCGTAATCTGTACAAATAGTGACACTATGGGTCATAATTGTCCAACACATGAGACTTGCACCGCTAATACTTGCGACAATCAATATACTTTGGTTTTGGTCGTCCATGGCTTTAATAGGTTCTGTGTACACCTCTTCTGGGTATATTGAGAATCATAGTGTATTGGGTGTGATGTCAAGACAGAAGTATCACTCCAGTCATAGTGGAGATGATGATCACGTAGGATACGGAACTGATGCTCTTATGTACTTCAGTCATCGGAATAATATGACTAGGTCATGATTATCCGATTATAGAGACTAGTTACCAGAGATCCGATATGTGCTTCGTACGGGGCAGACATAATTCCAGCCCCAGGCCTTGCACGTGACATCCGATACTGGATCGTAATACGCAATACTACGTATACTACGCCTGATATAGATCACATATTCCAATAAGAATATTTCTGGAGAATTGGGTAGGCACATTGCTTTGCTAGAAGCCAACCATGTCTTGTAAATAGGAAAAAGCGTAATACTAGGTACGTACGTGTTTGGATAGTCCGACGACTGGATTTACTGCCAACATATCCGGGGATCTCATGGGTCGCTTCCCAAAGATTCAATGATGACGTATGACTCGCACTTTATTAATCTGGGATTAATTATAATAGAGAGAAAATTAATCTGGGATTAATTAAAGAGATATTTTATCTGGGATAAAATATTACTTAAAGAGAGAGAACGATTAATTTGGAATTAATCGATAAAATAATATATTCGATATATTATACGAAATTGGATTTCGACGCGGAATTAAAATTAGATTTTAGTTCAGGCGAACGAGTTAATTTAGAATTAATTCGCTAGTGACGTGAATAGTAATTTTGCTAGGCAAAATTATTTAATTGAATTTGATTTAATTACGTCGCAACGGAAAATTCGTTAATTCAAAATTAGCGAACCCGAGCCCAGGAGTGTTTGCGGGTTCACTCGCATTTCGAATTCAAGTGCGGCCCACAAGTCACATCAAGCGTCAAATCATTAGTCACTTTGATTGATGTGATGTCTAGTCACTTTGAGTGATGTGACAAGATGTCACTTGTGATTGATGGTAGTGGTTGGATGGCTTAAATGCCATTTACCAAATTTTGAATTTGGTATATCTTTATTTGTTTTTGGAAATACAAACCAACTAACACATTTATTCTTCTTCTCTCTTACACCTATCGGCCAAGGGCCAATTTTTCCTTTTTGTCTTTCATTTTACCGTGAACCACAACAAGGAAAATGTGAAGTTTTGTGGCAAAATTTCAAGAGTGCTAGCACACATTCGGGGTCTTGCGAAGGTGATAGGGAAACTCACCCGTGGGCATGGAATCTCATTGTTAAAGCTTGGAGCTTGGAGACACAAATGGAGCATAAAAGGGAGGGCTTTGCCGTGAGCTCTAGGAAGGAAAAGCTGGAAGAATTTTTGTTGTTCCTCGCATTGCAAAAGCCGATCAATGTAAGTATGATTCTGCCATGCTTCTTTGTTGTATTCGCACATGATTTCTTACTTGAATTGATCCCGGGACTATTGTAGAAACCCAACATTCGCTTCAACATCTCAGTCTCCCAAGGCTTGGCCGAAGGCAACTGGAGGTGTGAAGAAGAAGAAGAAAAAGAAGGGCAAGGCCAAATCGTCAAAACCTTATGGGAAGGGTAAGGACAAATCCCAAGATGTATGTCTACAGTGCGGCAAGCGGGGTCACTGGAAGCGTGACTGCCGCGAGTACAAGGCGCACATGAAGGAAATCAAAACGGGCAAGGCACCGGCTTCGAGTATGTTTGTTATAGAAATAAACATGTCTACTTCTAGTTTTAAAAATTGGATTTTTGATTCTGGTTGTGGTACTCATATATGTACTGATGTGCAGGATCTGCGGATTAGCAGGAGACTGACCTCAGGAAAGATTGACCTCCGCATTGGAAATGGGACTCGGGTCACCGTTTTGGCCGTTGGGACTTATATTTTGGAACTGCCCTCGGGGCATGTACTTAATCTTTCAGACTGTTATTATGTACCTAGTTTGACTATGAATATTTTATCTGCATCTTTATTGGCCCAATGTGGCTATACTTTTGTTTTTAGAAACATTGGGTGTTTTATGTATAAAAATGATATGGAGCTATGCAGTACTGATGTAGATAATGGTCTTTATATTTTGAATATAAATCTATCTCAAACATATAATGTAATAAACAAAAGGCTTAAACTAAGTAACAAAGATGAAACTTATATGTGGCATTGTCGTATGGGACACATTAACAAGACTCGCATATCAACACTTTCGAAGAGTGGGTACTTGGACGGATTTAATCCAAATTCATATGACATCTGCGAATCTTTTTTATTATGAAAAATGCTTAAAACACCTTTTAGCGGTAAAGGTGTACGCGCTACCGAACTGTTAGCCCTCGTTCACAGTGACGTATGTGGGCCCATATCTAGCCAGGCTAGAGGTGGATATGAATACTTCGTAACCTTTATGGATGATGCATCGCGTTATGGTTATGTGTATCTTATGAGACACAAGTCGGAAACCTTTGAGAAATTCAAAGAATTTCGACACGAAGTAGAAAAACAGACTGGCAAAAGTATTAAAACATTACGATCGGACCGTGGTGGCAAATACTTAAGCAATGAGTTTCTTGATTACTTGAAAGAATATGGTATTCTTTCACATTGGACTCCTCCCGGAACACCTCAATCGAACGGTGTGTCCGAACAGAGAAACCGAACTTTGTTGGACATGGTAAGGTCGATGATGAGTCGCACAGAGCTACCTATTTCCTTCTAGGGATATGCATTGAACAGTGCAATACTTATTTTGAATAAGGTTCCGTCAAAGTCTGTTGAACAGACTCCGTATGAAATATGGATAAGAAAGAAATCGGGTTTCTCATTCCTAAAGATTTGGGGATGTTGGGCATACGTCAAACGTTTGGAAGGTACCAAACTTGAACCCAAATCAGATAAATACCTATTTGTAGGATATCCTAGGGAAACCAAAGGATATTACTTCTATCACCCACAAGAGAACAAAGTATTTGTTGCTCTACATACGGTTTTCCTTGAGAAGGAATTCCTAAATGCAGTGGTAAGTGGGAGGAAAGTAGAACTCGATGAAAATAGGAGTGATACTATTCCTGGCACAAAATCCTTAATGGAACATGAACAGTTCATCAGGGATCAGACTGTACCACAATCTTCGAATACACAAGAACCACGTAGATCAGAGAGAGTCAAAAAATAACCTGAGAGGTATGGGTTTCTGATCTCACCTCATGTGGATATTAATCTTATTGAGGAAGATGAACCAGCTACGTATGAGGAAGCAATACAAGGTATCGACTTCGATTTATGGTAAGATGCCATGAAGTCCGAAATGGATTCCATGTACACGAACCAAGTTTGGACACTTGTTGATGCACTAGAAGGCGTAAAGCCTATTGGTTGCAAATGGGTCTTCAAGAGGAAGACCGACATGGATGGCAACATACAAATGTACAAAGCTAGACTTGTAGTGAAAGGGTAGCATCAACGACATGGTGTCGATTACGACGAAAGTTTTTCACCCGTTGCCATGATTAAATCCATTCGGATTATGCTTGCTATTGCTGCATATTTCGATTACGAGATAAGGCAGATGGACGTCAAAACCGCTTTCCTTAACGGAAACCTTTTAGAGGATGTTTATATACAACAACCTGACGGTTTTATCGTACCTAAACATGCAGACAAGGTTTGCAAGTTAAATCGATCCATTTATGGGTTGAAGCAGGCAACGCGTTCTTGGAACCAACGTTTTGATGAGATCATAAAAGAATATGATTTCATTCAAAACGAGGATGATCCTTGTGTATATAAGAAGGTTAGTGGGAGCGTACTGACATTCATTGTCCTTTATGTCGATGATGTATTGCTTATTGGCAATGACATTCCCATGCTACAATCGGTGAAAGATTGGCTTTCATTAAAATTCTCCATAAAGGATCTGGGAGAAGCAGCCTTTATTCTAGGAATAAAGATCTATCGGGATAGATCTAGAAAGCTGCTTGGACTCTCCCAGAGTACATATGTTGAAAAAGTGTTGAAGAGATTCAACATGGATCAGTCCAATAGGGTACTGTTGCCAGTGTCACATGGCGTCACTCTATCTAAGGACGTGTGTCCTAAAATTCAAGATGAAAGAGACAACATGAGTCAGATCTCGTTCACCTCGGCAGTCGGATCGATCATGTATGCCATGATATGTACGTGACCTGATGTCTCATATGCTTTGAGCATTTGTAGTCACTATCAGGCCGATCCAGATGATGGTCACTGGATGGCGGTTAAGAATATCCTTAAGTATCTTAGATGAACTAAGGATGTTTTCTTAATCTATGGAGATGGAGAACTTGAGGTAACCGGGTTTATCGATGAAAGTTTCCAAACCGATAAAGATGACTGTAAGTCGCAATGCGGGTACATATTTTGTTTGAACAACGGAGCAGTAAGCTGGAAATCTTCCAAGCAAGAGACTGTTGCCGATTCAACAACAGAAGCGGAGTACATTGCTGCAGCTGAAGTAGCAAAAGAGGCTGTTTGGATATGTAAATTCCTAATTGGATTAGGAGTAGTTCCATTAGTAGCTGAGCCCGTTCCATTGTATTGTGACAATAACGGGACTATAGCGCAGGCTAAGGAACCGCGGTCTCATCAACGATCCAAGTATGTTCTTCGAAGTTTCCATCTGATTCATGAGATCATACATGGTGGCGATGTGAAAATCGAGAAGGTCGCATCAGAGGACAACATTGCAGATCCGCTGATGAAAGTTATTCCTCAGCAAAAGTTTGAGCGATATGTACATAGTTCAGGTGTTAGATTTTTGAGTGACTGGCTATAGGCCAAGTCGGAGATTGTTGGATAATTATGACCCATAGCGTCACTATTTGTAAAAGAAATTGTGGTTTTTGTACAAATTAACTATGTGACAATGGAAATTGCATTTTATCATTTTGTAATTAGATACTTGTATATATAAATGATAAAAGTCCTTATGATTAGTTCTGGATTATAAGATATGAGATAATATCAATCCATGAAGGTTTAATCATTAAATATCCCTAGTCGTAGTATTATCGAGACTGGACATCGATAATGCAGAATAGACTAGTATTGCACTTGTGCGTGTTATGGAAGCGTAACAACATAGTTATCATATATTTAGGTATTGGATACTTATACAAGTGTGATATGAGGTTGTGTTTACTGATGGTATGGAAACAGCTTCGCTCTGGATAGACCCCACGAAATCCCATTGGTAGTATGACTATGTGTCTATGGGAATCCGCTTCAGGGTAGGTGTATTTGGTCTTAACCTGAGACTTGCATCGCTAGTACTTGGGACAATCAATACGCTTTGGTTTTGGTCGTCCGGGACTTTAATAAGTTCTGTGTACGCCTCTTCTGGGTTTATTGAGAATCATAGTGTATTGGGTGTGATTTCAAGACAGAAGTATCACTTCAGTCATATGGAGATGATGATCACGCAGGGATACAGAACCGATTCTCTATTATGTTGCAACTATGGGATAATATGACAAGGTCATGATTATCCTGTTGGACATTATGACCCATACGTCACTATTTGTACAGATCATGGTGTTGTTGTACAAATTAACTATGTGACCAAGGAATTTCACTCTTATCATTGTGATTAGATCACCAAGATGTATAAATGATAGGAGGTCCTTATGATTTATTCCTGGATTGAGAATGATATGAGACAGTATCAGTCCACGAAGGATAAATCATTAAATATACCTAGTCAGAGTATTATCGAGATTGGACATCGATAAATACGTAAAAGACTAGTATTACACTTGTACGCGTTGTGAGGGCATAACGACATAGTTCTCATATATTTGGGTTTAGGATACTCATGCAAGTGTAATAGGAGGTTGTGTTTACCGATGGTACGGGAAACAGCTTTGCTCTGGATAGACCCCCTCAGAATTCTATTGGTAGTATGACTATGTGTCTATGGAAGTCCGAAATCAGGGTAGGTGTATTTGGTCTTAACCTGAGACTTGCACCGCTAATACTTGCGACAATCAATATACTTTGGTTTTGGTCGTTCAGGGCTTTAACAGGTTCTGTGTACACCTCTGCTGGGTATATTGAGAATCGTAGTGTGTTGGGTGTGATGTCAAGACGGAAGTATCACTCCAGTCATATGGAGTTGATGATCGCGTAGGGATACATAACTGGTTCTTTAAAGGGTTGCAACCATCGGGATAATATGACTTGGTCATGATTATCTGATAATAAAGAGACTAGTTGCTCCTAATCCGATATATGCTTCGTACAGGGCAGACACTGTACCAGTCCCAGGCCTTACATGTGATCATCCGATACTGATCGAAATACGCAATACTACGTATACTACGCCTGATATAGATCGCTTATTCATGTAATCATGTTTCGGGAGAATTGGGTAGGCATGGCGCTTTACTAGAAGCCAACCTTGTCTTGTAAATCGGTATAAACGTAGTACTAGGTACTTACGTGTTCGGATAGTCCGACGACCGAATTTACTGCCAACATATCCGGGGATCTCATGGGTCGCTTCCCGAAGATTCACCGATGACATATGACTCGCACTTTATTAATCTGGGATTAATCAGATAAGAGAGAAAATTAATATGGGATTAATTACAGAAATATTTTATCTGGGATAAAATATCAATAAAGAGATAGAACGATTAATTTGGAATTAATTGATAAAATAATATATTCGATATATTAAAAGAAATTGGATTTCGATGCGGAATTAAATTAGATTTTAATTCGGGCGAACGAATTAATTAGAATTAATTCATTAGTGATGGAATAGTGATTTCGCTAGGCAAAATCATTTAATTACGTCGCAACGGAAAATTTGTTAATTGGAATTAGCGAACCCAGCGGGATCGTTTGCGAGCACATTCGCATTTGAATTCGAGTGCGCCCCCAAGTCAAATCAAGGTCAAATCGCTAGTCGCATCTAGCGTCACATCATTCGTCAATCAAGTGATGGATGTCTTTCACTTTGAGTGATTGACACCAGTCACTATTCATGATTGATGGGAGTGATGTTGGTTGTTGGCAAACTTTAATGCCATTTGATTTTTGGAAAAAGAAAATGGTAAATCATTTTTGATTAATTAAAGTGTGTATGAGATACTCATTTCCAACCAACACACATCTCTCTCTCTCCTCTTTTCTCTTCTCTCTCACGCCCAACAATGGCCATTTTTCTTCTAGGTTTGCCAAGAGCCAAGGAGGAAAAAGGGAAGCAAAGTGTGATGTTTTTATGGAAAAAACATCAAGAGCTAGCACTCCGAGAGACATGCGAAGGTGATAGGGAAGTCCACCCATGAGCTTGGGATCATTTGACAAAGCTTGGAGCTTGACGAAGGACCTTCATGACCGAAAATGGGGACTGCATTTTCAGCCACTGCCGAGACTTGGAGGGAGGTAGAAATCGATTTTGTTTTCCACCGCGTCGCTCAACCGATCGATGTGAGTATTCCGCAACTCCTTGATGTATTCGCATGTATGTTTATGCTTATTATTCGATCCTCGGGACCGTAGAAACTCCTACAATGGTATCAGAGCGGAGTAAAATCATGAAATTTGACTTAGGGTTAAAATTTGGGTAAAATGTATTTGAGCATGATTTTATGAAATTGAATGATTGAGTATGTTTAAATGTGTTTTAATTGAGGATTGATTAGATCAATTTAATGAAATTTTATTTGGAACAATTTTCCCTAATTTTATTATGTTGGCCGAATGTCAAATAAGCCCTAATGTCTTGGAATTTTTGATTTTTGATCATTCGATGTGTTGGAAATCAATTGGAAATGTTGATTTAATGTTGAATTTGATTCAATTGGATTGGATTTAAAATTGGACAAATAAATCACCATATTGCCGAGACAAATGAAGCATGATTGGGTTTGATTTTTGATTAAATTGTGTTGGACACTATTTGATGTTGATAAGCATGATTAATTAGGCTAATTGATATTTTAGAAATATTTATTTGGGTGATTAATTGTGTTATACACTTTGTGTAATTAAATTGTGAAATTTGATTTTGTAATTTAATTGAATTGGGCCTATTTTGTAAAAATTGGGCTTGTAAAGTTGTTATTGGGCTAATTGGGCTTGGTTGTACCAAGTTAGGTTTAGGCTAAATTGGTTGGATCCAATTGGGCCCAAAACCGCTTCCATAAAGCCCAATTGCGACTAATGGACCTTTAAAGTTTAATTAGGCCTAATGGGCCTAAATTGATTTCTAGGCTTATGGGATTACTCCTTGATTGGACTTTGGTTATTGGGTTTTACCCGAGTTGACCAAAAGTCCACGCCTTAAGAAATTAATTAAAAGCCCATTGGACTTTAATTAAATTGACGTTGGACGTTAATCGGGCTTTGAGACCCGTAACGATTAAATTTGGAATTTGAATCGTAAAGGTTCGTTAAATAAAGTGCAGTATTTAATTTGGAATTAAATAGCAAATTAATATTAAATACAAATTGAATTGGATTTAATTATGTAGTTTAATTTAATTCGAGAATTCGTACTTTGATTACTTATTCGCATAACGAGTTTGACTCGTGCAAAAACAAATCGTTGTTTGAACATTGGATGGTCATTAATTATCAGATTAATTAATTTGATTAGATTAGATTGATTGATAACATGCTTGTGTGAATACATGGTTGCGATGCATGAATAATGTATATCGGATGGATATTAGATGGGTGGGGCAATTTTAGAAATTGTTGTAATAAATTTGGAATTTATTAATTGGACCTGCTTGTCCAGCCTTATTTCCTCCTTATTCTTTGTATTATCTTCTCACCTATTACCCTCAATGTAAATGAGGTTTCTTTAGAAGTGTAGTGTAACGGGTAAAAGCAAATACATGTGCTAGCGGGAGAGAGGAAATGGAGAGATTTGATCTAGGATCAATGTGTTAAGTATCCATCCGCATATCAATATTATTTTATTATACGCGCTTTATTATGTATTTAGAATGCATGTTTAAGGGTGTATGATGATGAGACCTTAACAAAGATAATAAATTGGTTTCCAATTTCCACTCGAAAAACCCTCGCAAAATATTAAGCGTTTTTCCTTCCATTGAGTGATTCTTACTCAAGATCTAAGACTGGCATTGGCTTGTTGGCCAAAGTCAAGGCCTTTGTCCGTTGAGGATGTGTTTGAATCACGAGAGCTTTATTCCATATTGGTGTCTTGTCCAAGTTATGGTTTGTTGGCCAAAGTCAAGACCACTTCTTGTCCATCGACATTGATTACGAAGCTTTCCATGGTCAATGGGTCACGCTTAACTGGGATCACTAAGTTTGTTGTGCCAAAGCCAAGGCTTAGTTGATTCAGAGGAAAAAGGTTAGGCAATATATTGGATATATTGGCATATATAAGATATATGTTTCGGACTTGGATGTCCCCCTACTGGATCTAGGAATTGGATTGGATCCAATTGATCTTAGAGATCTACCTAGTTAATTATCATACAATTTGTTGGCCAAAGTCAAGATTGTGTGATATTTAACGGGATCCTAGCCCACTAGGAAACACGGTTTCCCGAGTACTCGACAGAGGGTTAGAGGCTCGCCGAAAAAGAGTGGGAGGCAAGAATTGAATTTGCAATATTCATTTAATTACTTGCCATACGCGCTCAAACAAATATCATTCATCAAATAAATTAAATGTTAGTTGGACTAATATTTAAATGTTGTTTTATAAAACAGTTGGACTGTATTCAAACAATTTAATTATAGTTGATTAAATAGCTGGACTATAATAATCATTATAATAAATAGTACCTAAATCGTTGATTAAATAGTTGGACTATTAGAATCAAGATAAAATTGAAAGATTGACATTTAAAACATAATCCTAGGGAAAATGTATTTAAATGGTTTAATTTTCAAATTGGGAAAAATTTCAGGATGGTCCTGGAAAATAATAAGTTACTTTATTTGATAAAATAACATATTAGGCCTAAGCCCGGAGTTAAGCAAACAATAGAGCATGATATTTGGAAGATTCATCCATAGGCCTTGCATGTGATCATCCGATACTGGATCGAAATACGCAATACTACGTATATTACGCCTGATATAGATCGCTTATTCCTGTAATCATGTTTCTGGAGAATTGGGTAGGCATGGCGCTTTTCTAGAAGCCAACCTTGTCTTGTAAATCGGTATAAACATAGTACTAGGTACTTACGTGTTCGGATAGTCCGACGACCGAATTTAATGCCAACATATCCGGGGATCTCATGGATCGCTTCCCGAAGATTCACCGATGACGTATGACTCGCACTTTATTATTCTTGGATTAATTAGATCAGAGAGAAAATTAATCTGGGATTAATTACGGAGATATTTTATCTGGGATAAAATATCAATAAAAAGAGAGAATGATTAATTTGGAATTAATCGATAAAATTAATATATTTGATATATTAAAAAAAATTAGATTTCGATGCGGAATTAAAATTAGATTTTAATTCGGGCGAATGAATTAATTTAGAATTAATTCGTTAGCGACGTGAATAGTGATTTCGCTATGCAAAATCATTTAATTACGTCGCAACGGAAAATTCGTTAATTTGGAATTAGCGAACCCGAGCCCGGGATTGTTTGCGAGCACATTCGCATTTCGAATTGGAGTGCGGCACGCAAGTTAAATCAAGCGTCAAATCGCTAGTCGCATCTAGCGTCACATCATTCGTCAATCAAGTGATGGATGTCTGTCACTTTGAGTGATTGACACCAGTCACTAGTCATGATTGATGATAGTTGATGTTGGTTGTTGGCAAACTTTAATGCCATTTGATTTTTTGGAAAAAGAAAATGGTAAATCATTTTTGATTAATTAAAGTGTGTATGAGATACACATTTTCAACCAACAAACATATCTCTCTCTCCTCTTTTCTCTTCTCTCTCACGCCCAACAAGGGCCATTTTTCTTCTAGTTTGCCGAGAGCCAAGGAGGAAAACGGGAAGCAAAATGTGATGTTTTTGTGCCAAAAACATCAAGAGCTAGCACTCCGAGAGACATGCGAAGGTGATAAGGAAGTCCACCCATGAGCTTGGGATCATTTGACAAAGCTTGGAGCTTGACGAAGGACCTTCATGACCGAAAACGGGGACTGCATTTTCAGCCACTGTCGAGACTTGAAGGGAGGTAGAAATCGATTTTGTTGTCCACCGCGTCGCTCAACCGATCGATGTGAGTATTCCGTAACTCCTTGATGTATTCGCATGTATGTTTATGCTTATTATTCGATCCTCGGGACCGTAGAAACTCCTACATATCCGATTATAGAGACTAGTTGCTTGTGATCCGATATATGCTTCGTACGGGGCAGACACTATTCCAGCCCCCAGGCCTTGTATGTCACATCAGATATTGGATCGCAATACGCAATACTACGTATACTACGCCTGTTATAGATTATATATTCCTTAAAGAATATTTCTGGAGAATTAGGTAGGCACGACGTTTTGCTAGAAGCCAACCATGTCTCATAAATCGGTAAGAATATGGTACGTGGTACGCACATGTTCAGATAGTCAGTCGATCGGATTTACTGCCAACATATCCAGGGATCTCATGGGTCACTTCCCAAAGATTCACCGATGACGTATGACTCGAACATAATTAATCTAGGATTAATTATAAGAGAGAGAGAGAGAATTAATCTAGGATTAATTACGGAGAGATTTTATCTGGGATAAAATTCTATTAGAAAAGAGAGAACGATTAATTCGGAATTAATCGATTAAATAATATATTCTATATGTTAAATGAAATTAGATTTCATAACGGAATTAAAATTATATTTTAATTCGGGCGAACGAATTAATTTAGTATTAATTTGCGAGCGACTTTAATAGTAATTTTGCTAGGCATAATTATTTAATTAAATTTGATTTAATTATGTCGCAACGGAAAATTCGTTAGTTCGGAATTAACGAACCCGAGCCCGGAATGTGTTTGCGGGCCCACTCAGATTTTGAATTCAAGTGGGGCCCACAAGTCACATCACTAGTCAATCCTTTGCCTTTTTGGTGATGGAAGTTAGTGAAGAATTTGATGGTTGCTTGTAAGACACACAAGTTTGATGTGTGAATGACTAATACCAACTAGGATTTGTTATATGTTTTTTTTTTGGTGTTTGAAATCAATTACACAACACACAAACTCATCTCACTCTCCAATTTTTCATTAAAAAATCGTGAGCCTCTTCCCTCTCTAGCTTTTCACTTTGCCGAAAGTTTCAAGAAGAAATAGGAAGAAAATTGTTGCAAATTTCTTCCATAGCTAGCACTTAAAGATTCATACAAAGGTGATAGAGAAACATTCCCTAGAGTTTAGAATCTCAACCTTCAAGTTTGGAGCTTCAATATACAACATCAAAGAAAGCTTGGAGACTTTCAAGGAAGGAAAATTTTGTTATAAACACATCCTCTCTTCTGATCATTGTAAGTTTATTTCCGCTATACTTTTCTTTTGTATTCACATTATATCATGCCTGAAATGTTCTTGGGATGATCTTAGAGACCAACAGTGTGTACCAAAGAAATGAGGAATTACTGTTGTCACAAATGAAAAGAACGAGTTGATTCCTACAAGGACGGTGATTGGATGGAAAGTATGCATGGACTACCGGAAGCTGAACAAAGCAATGAGGAAAGACCATTTTCCACTACCATTCATTGATCAGATGCAGGACATGCTGGCGGGACATGAGTACTATTGCTTTTTGGATGGATATTTAGGGTACAATCAAATTTCCATCACCCTAGAAGATCAGGAGAAAACCACCATTACATGTCCATATGGTACTTTTACTTTCCGCAGAATGCCATTTGGACTATGTAATGCTCATGCCACATTCCAAGGTTGCATGATGGCCATCTTCTCAAACATGATAGAATAGAGTATGGAGGTTTTTATGGATGACTTCTCTGTGTTTGTAGATTCTTTCGACTACTGCTTGCAAAATTTGGAACAGATGTTACAAAGATGCGAAGATACCAACCTGGTACTCTATTGGGAAGAATGCCATTTCATGGTACAAGAAGGCATCGTTCTAGGACATAGGATGTCACAAAAAGAAATTGAGGTAGACAAAGAAAAAATCGAGACAATTGAAAAAATACCTCCTCCCACATCTGTCAAAAGAATTCAAAGTTTTCTCGGACATGTTGGCTTTTACATGAGATTTATCAAAGACTTCTCAAAAATTGCAAAACCTCTTTACAAAATTATGGATAAAGATGTGACTTTCAACTTCACCAAAGAATGCTAGGAAGCCTTTGAGATATTAAAACAGAAGCTGGTCTCTGCCCCCATCATAGTAGCACCGGACTGGACCCTTCCATTTGAGGTGATGTGCGATGCTAGTGATTTTGCTGTAGGTGCAGTTTTGGGACAACGCAAAGCAAAGATCTTCCATGCCATTTACTATTCCTGCAGAACTTTGAATGAAGCTCAACTCAACTACACAACCACTGAAAATGAGTTACATGCAGTTGTGTTTGCTTTTGATAAATTCCACTCTTATCAGCTGGGTCCCAAAGTGGTTGTCTACATAGATCATTCAACAATCAAGTATCTGATCACGAAGAAAGATGCCAAACCCAGATTGATCTGTTGGATACTTATTCTGTAAGAATTTGAAGTGGAAATCAGAGACAGGAAATGGACAGAAAACCAAGTGGCAGATCATTTATCGAGGCTTGAGAATAGAGATACAACTGGCAAAGAACTAACAATCAAAGAAACTTTTCCAGATGAACAAATGTTTGCCATGAAACAATAGGAAGTCCCTTGGTATGCTGACTTTGTCAACTACATAGTATAAGGAAAATGGCCGTTGGAATGGATAACTCAGCAACGGAAGAAATTTTTCAAAGAAGTCAAGCACTATGTCTAGGATTAGTCGTACATGTTCAAACGATGTGCGGATCAATTATTGAGACGGTGTGTTCCATATTAGGAGGTCAATAGTGTTCTGTAGTATTGCCATTCATCACCTTGCGGCGGACATTTCAATGGAAATAAAACTGCAGCCAAAGTCCTACAATTAGGTTTGTTATGGTCCACTCTTTTTTAAAGATGCTTATCTATTTGCCCTTCAATGTGACAGGTGTCAGAGAACGGGAAATATTTCCAGGAGAAATGAAGGACCGTATAGGAGACATAACAAACCTGATAAGACCATCAAACAGAGAGGAACTGATCGTGCCAGGTATGTCTGAACGACTGGTGGAAATGATTAACTGTGCTGAAGCATTTATTTCTTTGCCAGGTGGCTTGGGCACAATGGAGGAAATTTTTACAGTATTATCTTGGGCGAACCTAAACATACACCAGAAACCGCTTGGATTGTTTAACGTTAATGAATTTTATGATTTTCTTTGTGTGTTTCTTGATGATGTCCGGAGAAATGGGTTCGTGATAAAACCTCTAAAGGAACTCCTCTTCACTGCCAGAACTGCCCCAGATTTAATTGACCAAATCTTAGCCTTTGAACCACAAATTGACCCTATCATTTCCAAGATAAACTGGTCTGATAATGATGGTGGTAAGAAGCGTCGGATAAATTTGGATCTTAATCCTTAACTTTTCATTTAGATGTAGAATTTCAGCTAACCAGGTACGATTCTCTAAACTCTTCTATTGTTTAAGACATTGGGGATAATATCTCATTTAGGTTTGGGGGAGGATAATAGTTAAACTATATCTTGTTTTTACTGTTTTATTTCTAGTCAAAATTTTTCGAAAAAGCCAAAAAAATTTGAAAATTTTTACAAAAATCAAAAAAAAAAATATTTTGTGTTTTTAATTTGATTAATCGGGTGAAATTGGTGTAAGAGATAGCCGAGTAAGGAATTTCCACTCCTGAGACGTATCTCAACCTATTTCGAAACAAGTTAATTTTTGTTTATTTCCTTTTGAATTATTTAATTTGTGAATTCTCCATAAAACTGACTAAAATGGATCTTCATATGCTCAGTTGACAGGTATTATCAACATACATGGTAACATACGGACATGAGATGTAATTAAGAAGTTTGTAATATTCAGTGCTCTAGTTTAATTGGAGGAAGCATCTAAAAAAGCGATGGGTTAAAAAAACGTCATAAATCCAAATTATTAAGTCTGTAAGGGTGTTTTAACACCTAGTTCCCTAAAACCAACTGGTTTGGGAGTCACTAGCCCAACACTCGTTACATGGATTGAAGATGTTGCAAAAAAAAAATACATTTATATTGGAAATCTGAGTAATTAAGTCTGTATGGGTGTCTTAACACCTAGTGTCATAAAGTCAACTGGTTTGGGAGTCGCTGAACGAAAACTCGCTACATAGATGGAAGATATTGTCTATAAATAAAAAAAATAAAAAATCAAAGAAAAAATCAGAAAAATCAGAAAAATTATTCCATTGCTTAAAATAGTTGTGAAATCTGATATAACTTTAGGACAAAAATATTACTCTATTCTCAACTATACTTGTAACTATTGTGGGTAAAAATGAGTTGATAAATACTTTGTTAGATGTGCATATGAAGAATGGTAAAAAATTAATCGGAGAATTCACTTATTCGGTAATTTAGAAAGAAAGAAAATAATTATTAACTTGGATAAGAAGTTTCACCTGTTTAGTCACTAACTTCTTTATTCTCTTTTCTCTTTTCTTTTTTCTTTTGTGTGCATTAGTTTTATTATCTTTTTATGGGTATCGTTGATGTAAGCCCTCACAAGACTAAAACTCGTCCACTAGGGACGCCTAGGGGTTTAAAGGCTTGTTTCATATGCTAAATGCAAATGTGATCCCTACGAAAGTGGCTTAGTTTGATTTTAATTGTTTCTTGTATTTTATTTTGTTGTTTTGCTTGAGGACTAGCAAAATGTTAGGTTTGGGGGTGTGATGAGCGGAAAATATATCAATATTAACCGCCCTTTTAACTTAATATTTTGTTTAGTTTCTCGGGTTTGATGAACGTTTTGATGTGTTTTAGTTTATTTTACAGATAAAATAATATTGGGACTCAATGAAATCATTTAGGATGAAATTTGGGTTAAATAAGGGCAAAAATTGGACTTGACATATTAATATTGGAGATTGGAAACTTGAAAGGGCTTTCTAACGAAGTGCAGTTTCGGAAATTCCAATTTTGCGTAACTTTCGTATTGTAGGCATATCTTTTCATTCTAATATTGGATTTAGCTGATTCTAGTTCCAGATTAAAGAAGACTCAATGATCTACAACTTAAAAGAACAAATAAATTTCGAATTCTGAATATTTCATGACCGAAATTGATGAAATATCTAGAAGCGTGTTATGTGTAATTAGTAAAGTCATTTTCAAAGAAAAATAAATAAATAAATAAATAAATAATAAAAATAGTCAAGCTCCCACCAAACATGATAGCAATTAATAATGGATTTGGTGGAGTAATTAGTGGAGTAATTAATAATGGATTTGGTGGAGCAAATAGTGGAGCAATTAATAATAGATTTGGTGGAGAATTTAATAATGGATTTGGTGGAGGTAAAATATTGCCTATAAATACCAAGTCATTTCATTTGTAATTTCATACCTTCTTCTTTGAAATTCCTTAAGAATAACTAAGAAGATTGTATCTTATTTATTTATTTACAGCTTTCAGTAATTAATTTCCGCTTTCGCACTTTCTTTTCTTTACTTTTCTACTTTTTACATTTCGCATTTTACTTTTACGCACATTACTTTCCTTTCTTTACTTTTTCAGTTTTTACTTTTACGCAATGAGGAGGTAACTCCCCCTTGCTGGGGTAAAAGGTAAAGCTTTTATTATTACTATTTAGATTAATCTCCCCTAATTATAATATAATAACTACTTAAAATCTGACTTAACGAGGATACCACCATATTGGTCGGTTGATAATTAATTATAAATTGGTTTTAACCTGACAAAGCATGGATACCGCCTGGTTGGTCGGTTGGTAATTAATTATTAATTTGACTTAATCAGGATACCGCCTATGTGGCTGGTTGGTAATTATCACACAAAGTTAATATATTATATTAAGGGAGATATCTAAAACAGTAGTAATAAAAGTGGATCCTTTTAACTTGGCATTTTCGTTACTGTACTTTTACTTTATTTACTTTCAACATTTACCTTCCATTAATTTACTTTCCAGCATTTACTTTCCCGTAATTTAATTTCCAGCATATACTTTATGTCTTTTCTTTTATTTAAGTTTTTACTACCCGTAAATATGTGTGGTAACTAAGCCAGTTATCTGAGGTTGTGATGAAATCCAATATCACCAGTTTATAAGGAGTTAAATTACAGTTTGGGTAATATAAAGGTTTATTTATTGAGCCTAAATCCTAATGCTTTTTATTAACTGGTTATTAATAAAATGGAACTGGTAAACTTAAAATGATCTTGGAAAAGAAATTTTAGGTTAAAGTGTTGGAATTGTCTAAGCATCCCAAGATCATAACAAGCAATGAAAATACAAAGTGAATACATCAAGGAGTTGTGGAATACTCACAATGATCGGTTGAGCGATGCGTTGGACAACAAAAGAAGTCGTTTTCTGCCTCCTCCAAGCTCGGCAGTGGGCTGTAATGGATCTCCAAGATTCGGCCATGTGTGGTCCTCCATGCAAGCTCCAAGCTTGTGTTGATTCTTTACTCATGAAGTGAGTTCACTATCACCTTTTTATGGACTCATTTGAGTGCTAGCTCCCTTGATTTTTGCCACAAAAATCATCAAATCCCTTCTCCATGCTCACGGTTTTCTGGGCAGAAAACAGAAGAAGAAACAGCCCCATGGGCGTGTTTGAGAGGAAGAGAAAGAGAGAGAGAGAGTGTTATTGTTTTGGTTGGTAAGTTTTGTGTATCTAATACACCTTTTTATTTTCAAAAAATCAAAATTCATTTACCAAAAGTCAAGCCATAAATGCTTGCCAACTACCACCATCAATCACAATGACATGTTGTCAAATCACTCAAAGTGACTAGACATCACATCAATCGATTGACGAATGATTTGACGCTTGATGTGACTTGCGGGCTGCACTTGAATTCGAAATGCGAATGCGCTCACAAACACTCTCGGGCTCGGGTTCGCTAATTCCAAATTAACGAATTTTCCGTTGCGACGTAATTAAATCTAATTTAATTAAATAATCATGCCTAGCATAATTACTATTCACGTCGCTAACGAATTAATTCTAAATTAATTCGTTCGCCCGAATTAAAATTTGATTTTAATTCCGCGTCGAAATCTAATTTCGTATAATATATCAAATATATTATTTAATCGATTAATTCCAAATTAATCGTTATCTCTCTTTTTAATATACATTATCCCAGATAAAATATCTTCGTAATTAATCCCAGATTAATTTTCTCTCTCATCAAATTAATCCCAGATTAATAAAGTGCGAGTCATACGTCATTGGTGAATCTTCGGGAAGCGACCCATGAGATCCCCGGATATGTTGGCAGTAAATACGGTCGTCGGATTATCCGAACACGTAAGTACCAAGTACTACATTTTACCGATTTACAAGACAAGGTTGGTTTCTAGCAAAGCGCCATGCCTACCCAATTCTCCAGAAATATGCTTACAGGAATAAGCGATCTATATTAGGCGTAGTATACGTAGTATTGCGTATTTCGATCCAGTATCGGATGTCACGTGCTAGGCCTGGGGCTGGAATTGTGTTTGCCCCGTATGAAGCACATGTCGGATGTCTGGTAACTAGTCTCTATAATCAGATATACATGACCTAGTCATAATATCCTGATGACTGATGTACTTAAGAGTACTAGTACCGTATCCTACGTGACATCATCTCCACTATGACTGGAGTGATACTTCTCTTTGACATCACACCCAATACAATACGATTCTCAATATACCCAGCAGAGGCGTACACAGAACCTGTTAAAGCCCTGGATGACCAAAACCAAAGTATATTGATTATCGCAAGTATTAGTGGTGCAAGTCTCAGGTTAAGACCAAATACACCTACCCTGATTTCGGACTTCCATAGACACATAGTCATACTACCAATGGAATTCCGAGGGGGTCTATCCAGAGCGAAGCTGTTTCCGGTACCATCGGTAAAACACAACCTCCTATTACACTTGCATGAGTATCATATACCCAAATATATGAGAACTATGATGTTATGCCCTCACAATGCGCACAAGTGTAATACTAGTCTTTTACGCATTATCGATGTCCAATCTCGATAATACTCTGACTAGGGATATTTAATGATTTATCCTTCGTGGACTGATACTGTCTCATATCATTCTCAATCCAGGAACAAATCATAGGGACCTCCTATCATTTATATATCTTGGTGATCTAATCACAAATGATAAGAGAGCAATCTCATTTGTCACATAGTTAATTTGTTCAACAACACCATGATCTGTACAAATAGTGACGCTATGGGTCATAATTGTCCAACAATCTCCCACTTAGCCTATACCCAGTCACTCGAGTGTCTTACACCCGAACTATGCACGGTTGGCTCAAACTACTGAGAAAAAGCTTTCGTCAGCGGATTTGTATAATTATCGTATGATGTGATTTATTCGATTATCACATCGCCACGATGTATGATCCGAACGAATCAGATGAATAGTCGAAGTATGTATCTGGATCGTTGATGAGACCATTAATTCTTTAGTCTGTGCTGACGGCTAGCTCAGCTGCTAACAGAACTATATCTAATCTAATTAGATTTGTTATCGACCCATAAGGCTTCCATTGCTGCCTCAGCTGCAGCAATAACCCGCATTAGTTGTTTATACGGTAATAGTATCTTGCATGGGAGATTTCCAGCTCACTGTTCCGTTATTCAAACTGTATAGTACCGTTTGCGACTTATAATCGTCTTATCGGTTTAGGAAACTTGCTACAGTGATCCCAGTCACTTCAAGTTCTCCATCTCCTTTTATTTAAGACAGCATCCTTAGATCTCTAAGATACTAATGGATGTTCTTAATATCAATCCAGTGACTATCACTTGGATTGCCCTGATTGTGAATCCATATGCTTAAAGCGTATGAGACACCAGGTCGCGTACATTTTACAATGTACGATTTCTCGGAGAGTTTTCTTGAAAGCCAAGCTTTCGCCGATTGTTTTTATGGGAATATCATTTCCAAGAAATGACATATTATCATTATTTATAGGACAACCATTGTCGCTCCCACTAACCTCCTTATATACACAAGAATCATTTTCGTTTTGAATTAAATCATATACCATTATGATTACATCAAAATGATAATTCCAAGAACTTATGCTTGCTTTAATCCAAACATGGATCGAATAACCTGCAAACCTTGTTTGCTAGTTATGTTACGACAAAACCGACAGGATGTTGTAAACATCCTCCAAAAGGTTTCCTTTTAAGGAAAGCAATTTTCCCGTTTAGCTGACATATTTCATAAATGAAACATGCAGTATTAGCAAGCATTATCCAAATGGATTTACCATGGCAACAGGTAAAATGTTGAATCGTAATCAACACAATATTGATAACGATACCTTTCCGCTAAAAGCCTAGCTTTATACGTTGGTATGTTGCCATCCATGTATGTCTTCCTTAAAGACTTATAGTACCAATAGGCACAATGCCTTGCGGTACATCAACTAGTGTCTAAACATAGTTGGTATACATGGAATCCATTCGGACTCATGACACTTTGTCATAATAGGGAGTCGATACCTTGTATCACTTCCTCATACGTAGTCAGTTGGTATAGCTCAATAAGATTAACATCTTTATGAGATGAGATCAAAAACCCATACCCCGGTTGTTTTTTCTGATTCTCTCTGACTTACATGGTTCTTGTGTATTCGAAGATTACTGGTATAGTTCATCCTTGATGAACTATTTGTGTTCCAATAAGGATCGGTGCCGGAATAGTATACTATTACTCCGATTTTCATCGAGTTTTACTTTCTCCCACTTACCACTGCATATAGGTATCCTCTTAGGAAAATCGCATGGTGAGCAACAATTAAATTATTCTCTTGTGAGTTGTATAAGTACTATACTTTGGTATCCCTAGGATAACCTACAATTGGCACTTATCCAATTTGGGTTTTAGTTTGGTATCATCCAAACATATGCCTAACATTCCCAAATTTTCAGGAATGAGAAACCCGGTTTCTTTCCTGTTCATATCTAATATGAAATCTGTCAAACAGCTTTTATGGAACCTTATTCTAAATAAGTTCTGCACTGTTTTTGCTTATCCGTTGAAGGAAATGGTAGCTTAGAGAGACTCATGATTAACCTTATCATGTCTAACAAGATTAGGTTACTCAGGTTCGGACACACCGTCAGGATGACGTGTTCCAGGAGGAGTCCTCTTTGAAAGAATATTTTACTCTTTCAAGTATATTAGAAACTTATTGCCTAAGTATTTTCCATTAGGGTCTTACCGTGACGGTTTAATACTTCAGCCGATCTGTTTGTCTATTTCGTGTCGAAAACTTTAAAGGTTTCCGATTTGTGTTTCAAAGAAACACATAACCATAACGAGATGCCACATCCATAAAGGTCACGAAATATTCATATCCACCTCTAGCCTAGCTAGACATGGGCCCACTTGCTTCACTATGAACTATGGCTAACAGATCTATGGCATTTACACTTTTACCAAGTAAAGGTGTTTTAGGCACTTTGCCCAATAAACTAGATTCGTAGCTTTATTTGAATGGAATCAAATTTGTCCTAGTATCCACTCTTCAAAAGTGTGGATATACGAGTCGTGTTAGATTGTGTCCCAGACAACTATGCCACAATTAGTTCTTCTGATCAAATCAGTTTGAGCTATTTGTTTGTCATGTAATATGTTTGAGATTTATTTATATTCAAAATATAAATGCTGTTATTCACATCTAATGTGTTTATCTCAATATCATCTTTATATAATAAAACACTTTAGTGTTCTAGAATATAAATGTGTACCCGCAACGGGTTAAACCTTGATATGGAGATAATGTCTCTAGTCAAACTAGTTACATTTTAACAGTTTCCTAATTTAAGTACACACCCAAAGGGTAGTTCCTAAACTTAGGTATCTACAGTTAAAACATTGATTTTCGTCCCGTTTCCGATTCGCAGATTTATCTCAATCTGAAGTCAGTATCCTGCTCATAGCAGATTCTGTACATCATTGTATATTTATATAACACACTAAGTATCAAAAATCCAATTTTAATACTAGTATGAATATATTTATGACAAACATATTTGAAGTCAGAGCCTTGCCCGTCTTCAATTCCTTCGTGTCTGCTTTGTCTAAACGGCAGTCACACTTCCGCGATCCCGTTTGCCATAATTTAGGCAGACATTTTGGGATATGTCATTTATCTTCCCAGAAGATTATAATGATTTTGCCTTTGCCCTTTTCCACATTACAGAAGCGTTCGGCCTAGCCTTGGCCTTCTAGAATATCGAAGTAAGGTGCTCCTTGCGCTACTTGCCTTATTGCAAACTTTGACTTTGTCTCCTTGAGAATAGTCATTAACTCTCCAAGAGTTAAGTATTGCAATTTGTTACTTCTAAAATCTAAATATAGATTTATGAAGATCCTTCAATTTCTTTATCATACTTTAATGATCTAACCCTTAGTTCTGATTAAGAAATTAAGGAGTCTATGCGGCAAGCTTAATGGATTAAGCACTAAAGTTATCATTACATGAATCTTCCAAAGATCATGCTCTACTATTTGCTTAACTCCGGGCTTAGGCATAATTTGTTATTTTATCAAATAGAGTAACTTATTAGTTTTTAAGACTATCCTGAAATTATTCCCAATTTGAAAATTAAACCATTTAAATGCATTTTCCCTAGGATTATGTTTTAAATGTCAATCTTTCAATTATATCTTGATTCTAATAGTCCAACTATTTAATCAATGATTTCTCGGTACTATTTATTGTAATGATTATTATAGACCAACTATTTAATCAACTATAATTTAAATAGATTGAATACAGTCCAACTGTTTTAAAAAACAACGATTTAAATATTAGTCCAACTAATATTTAATTTATTTGACGAATGATATTTGAATGAGCGTGTATGGCAAGTAATTAAACGAATATTGCAAATTTAATTCTTGTCTCCCACTATTTTTCGGCGAGCCTCTAACCCTCTGTCGAGTACTCAGGAAACCGTGTTTCCTAGTGGGCTAGGATCCCGTTAAATGTCACACAATCTTGACTTTGGCCAACAAATTGTATGATAATTAACTAGGTAGATCTCTAAGATCAATTGGATCCAATCCAATTCCTAGATCCAGTAGGGGGACATCCAAGTCCGAAACATATATCTTATATAATATATGCCAATATATCCAATATATTGCCTAACCTTTTTCCTCTGAATCAACTAAGCCTTGGCTTTGGCACAACAAACTTAGTGATCCCAGTTAAGCGTGACCCATTGACCATGGAAAGCTTCATAATCAATGTCGATGGACAAGAAGTGGTCTTGACTTTGGCCAACAAACCACAACTTGGACAAGACACTGATATGGAACAAAGCTCTCGTGATTCAAACACATCCTCGACGGACAAAGGCCTTGACTTTGGCCAACAAACCAATGCCAGTCTTGGATCTTGAGTAAGAATCACTCAATGGAAGGAAAAACTCTTAATATTTTGCGAGGGTTTTTCGAGTGCAAATTGGCAACCAATTTATTATCTTTGTTAAGGTGTCATCATCAAACACCCTTAAACATGCATTCTAAAACATAATAAAGCACATATAATAAAATAATAATGATATGCGGATGGATACTTAACACATTGATCCTAGATCAAATCTCTCAATTTCCTCTCTCCCGCTAGCACAAGTATTTACTTCTACCCGTTACACTACACTTCTAAAGAAACCTCATTTGCATTGAGGGGAATAGTGACCGGCGTAAACACACACGTATAACGCAAGCGCACGTATCGTTCAAGTAGTATAAAAATATCGATCCCACGAGGACTTAATATCTAATCTATTAATTTTATGAGGTCAAATGATTACTAGTATCTAACAGGTTGTTTGATTGATTTGAAATGTTGACGATTCTAAATTTAAAAACAAGTAAATAACATTGTTCGAAAGTAGATTTTAAGAAAATTTAATATTAAAAACTATATAGGGTTGTGATTTCTTCCCAAATCATTTTAAAGATGAATTGGTTATCTTAAAGTTGGGTAATATATTGATTTATTAACCTGGAACACTAAATTATGTGTAAGCCTCTGTCGATGGTCAGACACAAATACCCAGTTTAACCCAATTGAACCATATGTCTATGTCAACCAAATTATCTGGATTCATTAAGTTTAAGTTCCAATTATGGCTACCCCCGCCCGACAGGTATATTCCTATCCTGTAAGGAAATCTATTAAAGGGTTATCTATCCTCAAGGAAGATCGTGGGCTATTAAGTCTAAGGTCTTAAACCTAAAATCCCTATGTCTAGTTCATTTTAGATTTACCAGTTCAATTTTATTAATGGCCAGTTAATAAAAAGCATTAGGTTTAAGACTCAATAAATAAACCTTTATATTACCCAAACTATAATTTAACCCCTTATAAACCGGTGATATTGGATTTCATCACAACCCCAGATAACTGTCATAGTTACGACACATATTTACATGTAGTAAAAACTTAAATAAAATAAAAGACATAAAGTAAAATACTAAAAATTAAATACTGAAAAGTAAATTGCTGAAAAGTAAAATGCTGAAAGTAAATGCTGAAATTAAATACTGAAAATTAAATGCTGAAAAGTAAATAAAGTAAAAGTACAATAAAAGAAAATGCTGAGGTAAAAGGATCCACTTTTATTAATTCTATTTTAGATATCTCCCTTAATATAATATATTAACTTTGCATGATAATTACCAACCAGCCATATAGGCGGTATCCTCGTTAAGTCAGGTTTTAACTAGTTTATATATTATAATTAAGGGAGATTAATCTAAATATTAGTCATAAAAGTTTTACCTTTTACCCCAGCAAAGGGGAGTTACCTCCTCATTACTGAAAAGTAAAAATTGAAAAATAAAGAAAGAAAAGTACTGTGCGTAAAAGTAAATTGCGGAAAGTAAAAACTGAAAAGTAAAGAAAAGAAAGTGCGAAAGCGGAAATTAATTACTGAAAGCTATAAATAAACAAACAAGATACAATCTTCTTAGTATTCTTAAGGAATTCCTTAGAAGAAAGTATGAATTTTAGAAATGAATGGCTTGGTATTTATAGGCAAAATTTTGCCTCCATCAAATCATCCACCAAATCAATTATTAATTGCTCCACTAATTGCTCCACTAATTGCTCCACCAAATCCATTATTATTGCTCCACTAATCCCTTATCATGTTTGGTGTGATTTGATAATTTTTATTATTTATTTATTAATTTATTTTTTGCTTTGAAAATGATTGAAAGTGACTTTAATAATTACACACTACACACTTTTGGATGGTTCATAAATTTCGGGCATGAAATCTTCATAATTCGAAATTATTTTGCCTTTCCAAGTTGTAGAGCTTTGAGTCTTCTTTAATCTGGAACTTGAATCAGCTCAATCCGATATCTGAGTAAAACGTTATGCCCAAAATACGACAGATGCGCAAAACTAGAATTTCCAAAACTGCACTTCGTCAAAACGCCCTTTCAAGTTTCCAATCTCCAAAATTAAAATATCAAGTCCAATAATTGCCCTTATTTGACCCATATTTCGTCCTAAATGATTTCATTAAGTCCCAATATTATTTTATCTGCAAAATAAACTAAAACACATCAAAACGTTCATCAAACCCCGAAACTAAACAAAATATTAAGTAAAAGGGGCGGTAAATATTGATATATTTTCCGCTCATCACACCCCCAAACCTAACATTTTGCTAGTCCTCGAGCAAAATAATAAAATAAAATTAAAATTAAACTAAGCCACTTTCGTAGGGATCAAGGTTGCATTTAGCATATGCAACAAGCCTTTAAACCCCTAGGTGTCCCTAGTGGACGAGTGATAGTCTCGTGAGGGTTTACAGCAATGATACCCACAACATTTTACAAAATTAAAAGGTAGTAAAACTAATACACACAAAAGCAAAAGACAAGCGAAAAGAGAATAAAGATGTTAGTGACTAATCAGGTGAAACTTTTACTCCAAGTCAATAATTGTTTTGTTTTATTCTAAATTACTGAATAAGTAAATTCTCCGATTATTTTTACCATTCTTCATATACATAGCCAACAAAATATTAAACAACTTACTTTTGCCCACAACAGTCATAAGTGCAGTTGATAAGAGAGTAATATTTTTGTCCTAAAGTTCTATCAGATTTCACACCTTTTTGTAGCAATGGAATAATTTTTCTCATTTTTCTGATTTTTTCTTTGATTTTTCTCTATTTTTATTTATATACAATATCTTCCGTCTATGTAGCGAGTGTTGGGTCGATGACTCCCAAACCAGTTGGCTTTAGGGCACCAGGTGTTAAGACACCCCTACGGACTTAATCACTCAGACTTCAGATATATATATTTTTTGCAGCATCTTCGATCCATGTAACGAGCTTTGGGCCAGTGACTCCCAAACCAGTTGGCTTTAGGGCACTAGGTGTTAAAACACCCTTACAGACTTAATAACTCGGATCTCAGACGTTTTTTTTTTTTTTTTTTTACTCCATTGCTTTTTGAGATGTTCCCTCCAATTAAACTAGAGCACTGAATATTACAAACTTTTCAATTTTAGCTCATGTCCGTATGTTACTATATATGTTGATAATATGTCAACTGAGCATATGAAGATCCATTTTAGTCCGTTTTAAGGAGAATTCACAAATTAAATAATTCAAAATGAAATAAACAAAAATTAACTTGTTTCGAAATAGGTTTGAGATACGTCTCAGGAGTGGAAACTCCTTACTCAGCTATCTCTTACCAATTTCACCTTTTTAGTCAAATTAAAAACACAAAATATTTTTGTAATTTTTGAAAATTTTTCAATTTTTTTGTATTTTTCGAAAAATTTTGGACTAAAAATAAAAATAACACACAAACTAAAAACAAGGTACTGATCAACTAATTCCCTCCCCCAAACCTAAATGAGACATTGTCCCCAATGTCTTAAACAGTAGAAGAAGAGTTTAGAAGATAATACCTGGTTAGCTGAAATTCTACAAGAAATTAAAGGTTAAGATCCAGATTAATTCGACGCCTCTTACCACGATCGTCTTCGAACCAATTTATCTTTGAAAGGATAGGGTCAACTTGTGGTTCATAGGCTATGAGTTAGTCTATTAGATCCGGAGCAGTTCTGGCAGTGAAGAGGAGTTATTTCAAAGGTTTTGACACGAACCCATTTCTCCGAGCATCATGAAGAAACACACAAAGAAAATCATAAAATCCATCAACATTAAACAGTCCAAGTAGTTTCTGGTGTATGTTCAGGTTCGCCCAAGATAGTACAAAAAAATTTCCTCCAATGTGGCCAAGCCACCTGGCAAAGCAATAAAAGCATCAGCACGGTTAATCATTTCTACCAATCGTTCAGACATACCTGGCACGATTAGTTCCTCTCCGTTTGATAATCCAATAAGATTTGCCTCTGCCAAGGGTTTTGGGATGATTCCCAAAACATGACTGCCTCCTTCCTGTACAGCCTTTGAAACGATCCCCATTAGTCCAAGATTGCCTCCGCCATATATTAAGTGCATATTCCTTGCAGCTAAGACTCGACCCAATTCATGTGCTGCTTCTATGTATTGTGGCTTAGTTCCAACACTAGTACCGCAAAATACACAGATATTTTCAACTCGTCTTCTTGAAGTGGCTTCCATTTTTATGTATTTCTTTCTCAACTCTGGATGCCTTCAAAAGTGCAATGACGGGCTGAATTTATAGTACCTGAAAAGGGTGAGTAAAAATAGCACAAGTATCTTCCAGAGGACGATTAGTAGCGAAATAATATCGTGATAGTTAAAAAGGTCTGGATCTGTCGGAGAAAATAAAAGAAAACAACAAACAAATCATAATTATTAAGAAAAGACAAAGAGATATAATATTTACAAGAAAAGTAACGGCTTGATTGACGTCTATGCGTCAGGGACAAGCTTCCCATCCAATTTTCTTATAAATTGGCAAACAGGGTCTTTTTGAGTCAGATTCCCGAGACTTAATTGTTGTCTTTCTTTTTGGAATTGTGTATGTAATTTACGAATGGCAATGTGAACATATCCACTGGGATGCGTCTCAAGAGTTGAAGATATTTCATCTAAAGACTCATTACTCAAGCCATCCCTAATGAATTTAATTTTGTCTTCACGATTATCAGACACCATTCCTAAAGAACGACAACGAGTGTTGCAATTAAATCGTGCACATTTAAACAAACACACATTTGCTTAGCTCTTCGTTTCTTTGCATAGGTGCTTCTTCCAAAACCAGGCAGATGTGAAATAAAAGAGTCAGAAGACTCACCTGCCAATCGGACTCGTGCTTCAATTACCCAACGAATATCATTATGAACACCGTGAATTGTCAGTAACCTCATCCGTTCCAAGCGAGCTTTGTAAACTTTCATCAGAGATTTTTGAGGGAGAGAAGGAAATTGCTTGCGAAGATTTGCGAGAGCATCTTCCATTTTGAAATGACTAATCCTGCAAAAATTAAACACACAAAAATAAAACACACCAAATCACAATATATACACAAATTGCATGGGTTGCCTCCCTGCTAGCGCTAAGTTTACAGTCGTCAGCCAGACTTGGCTTCTCGAACGTTAAGCTGGATCTGAAAGTGTAACACTTTCTTTTTGTCGCTCAAATGATTCTCCCCAGTAGTGCTTGACACGCTTGTTTTTAACCTTGAAAGTTTTGTTAGTGTCAGGATCATGTATCTCAACGGCTCTATTTGGTAAAACTTTGGTGATCACAAATGGACCTGACCACCGTGATTTTGGCTTCCATGGGAAGAATTTCACCCTTGATTTGTTTAACAGTACCTTCTGCCCTGGTTCCAGTTGTATGCGCACTAACTTCTCATCATGTCTCTTCTTGCCCTTTTCTTTGTACAATTTGGCATCCTCAAAAGGCTGATTGTGAAATTCCTCCAATTCGTTGAGTTGGTGGAACTTTTTCTCTTCTGTTGCTTGTAGTGCAAGAATTGGCTCATTCAGTATAAAAGACGCTTTATCTTTAGGCTCCACAGGCAATTGACATGTTTTAAGTTTGTCAGTAGAACTTTGCATTGCATTGGAGTTCTGAATGGTACTGTGTATCACATCGAGTCTGAAACATTCCTCTTCTTTTCATCATCTGGGAAATTTATGGCCTTGAAAACATTGAATGTTACTTCTTGGTCCTGTACCCTCATGGTTAATTCTCCTTTTTGTACATCAATAATGGTTCGACCTGTAGCCAAGAATGGTCTCCCAAGGATGATTGGCACGTCTGCGTCTTCCTCCATATCAAGGACAATAAAATCTGCTGGGAAAATGAATTTGTCAACCTTGACCAGCACATCCTCAACTACGCCTCTCAGAAATACGAGCGTTCTATCAGCAAGTTGCAGTGAGACTGAAGTTGGCATTGTTTCTCCAAATGTAATTTCCTGAAAATAGAGAAAGGCATCAAGTTAACACTCGCACCTAAATCACACAAAGCCTTACCAAAGTTATGTTCTCCTATGACGCAAGGAACAGTGAAACTGCCAGGATCTTTCAACTTTGGTGGAAGTTTCCTCTGAATGATGGCACTGCATTCTTCTGTTAATGCTACTGTCTCGTAATCTCCCAATCTCCGTTTTCGTGAAAGAATATCTTTCATGAATTTGGCATAGGTGGGCATTTGTTCCAACGCTTCTGCAAATGGAATGTTGATATGCAGCTTTTTGAAGATCTCCAGGAACCGAGAAAACTGCTTGTCCAATTTGTTCTTCTGAAGACATTGAGGAAAATGTGGAGGTGGAGTGATCTGTTCTTTTTCCTTTGCTTCTTTTTCCTCCATCTGTTGCTTTGTTTCTTTTGGAACTTCCTCAGCAACTGTTTTGACTCCAACATCTTTGTTAATTTCAGTACCGCTTTTTAACATGATGGCATGACATTGCTCCTTCCCCATGTTTCTTGGATTTGGCTCTGTGTTGCTAGGAAGGGTACCTGGCGGTCTGTAACTCTGAGCATTTGCCAGTTGTCCCATTTGATTCTCCAGTGCTTTAATAGAAGCAGATTGACTTTGAATTAATGCTGCTTGGGATTGAAACATAGCATCATATCTTGCTGCGTGAGAGTCGTGTTTTGCTTCTATCTTTTTCAAGTGGGTCAACACTTCTGTTATTCCTGGTTCATTTGCTTGCTCCTGGCTTTTGTTCTGTTGCTGGAATTCAGGTGGATAGTTCTGCTGTTGGCCTGAATTGTTGCTCCATGAAAAATTTGGATGATTCATCCACCCTGGGTTGTAGGTGTTGGAATATGGATTGTTCCCTTGTCTGTTGAAATTGCTGACATAATTCACCGTTTCTTCAAGTTGGTTTGACTCTGGTGCTCCTCCATATGGTGAACTTGTGGATCCAGTGATGTTCACAACTTGCGTGCTAAGTGTTTCTAGACATTTGCATATCTGATCCAGCCTGGTATTCACTGATGTGTTTGCTCCAACTTCATAAATTCCTGCAATTCTTTGGATCATGCTCCTTTCTGTTGGCCAAAAGGAATTGTTGTTGGCCATTTCTTCGATTAGGTCCCAGGCTTGATCTTCTCCTTTTGCCATCAAGGCTCCCCCAGCAGCAGCATCGATTGTGGTTCTCATTATTCCAGAAAGTCCATTGTAGAAGGTCTGAACTTGTAGCCACTTTGGAATCTCATGGTGAGGACATTTCCGGAGTAAATCTTTGTACCTTTCCCAAGCTTCGCAGAGGGATTCTGAATCTTGTTGTACAAAGGATGTGATGTCATTCCTCAATTTTCCGGTTCTGGCTGGTGGAAAGTACTTTGCAAGAAATTTGGTGGCTAAAGTGTTCCAAGTTGTGATAGAACCTGCTGGTAGTGAATGTAGCCAAGCTTTAGCTCTGTCCTTCAGGGAATATGGAAAAACTCGCAGTCTCATTGCTTCTTCTGATGCTCTGTTGTAGTTAAAAGTGCCGCAAACTTCCAGGAAGTTGCTGATGTGGGAATTAGGATCTTCAGTTGCATTCCCCCCGAACTGAACTGACTGCTGAATCATCTGAATGCATGTTTTGATGTCACACGCATTTGCTGGTAAGGGAGGAAGTACAATACAGGAAATGAGTCTGTCAACCACCGGAATGGTTCTGTCTCGAATGGGAATTGGTGGTGCAACGTTCAAAGGTTCAGGTTCCATGTTGACTAAAGCTTCTTGGCCTTCACGCCTTTCCCTTCTCAACTGTCTGATGGTTCTTTCAATTTCTGGGTCAAGCGGTCGGAGTTCAAAGCTTCTGGTTCGTCTCATGAAGTTTCTGAGAACCTGAAACACAAGAAAACAAAAACAATAAGTAAAAAGAAATTAGATACAAGTAACGTATCTAACCCCTAAACTAATAGTAAAAGATAAATAAGTCCCCGGCAACGGCGCCAAAAACTTGACCGGCGTAAACACACACGTGTAACGCAAGCGCACGTATCGTTCAAGTAGTATAAAAATATCTATCCCACGAGGACTTAATATCTAATCTATTAATTTTATGAGGTCAAATGATTACTAGTATCTAACAGGTTGTTTGATTGATTTGAAATGGTGACGATTCTAAATTTAAAAACAAGTAAATAACATTGTTCGAAAGTAGATTTTAAGAAAATTTAATATTAAAAACTATATAGGGTTGTGATTTCTTCCAATATCATTTTAAAGATGAAGTGGTTATCTTAAAGTTGGGTAATATATTGATTTATTAACCTGGAACACTAAATTATGTGTAAGCCTCTGTCGATGGTCAGACACAAATATCCAGTTTAACCCAATTGAACCATATGTCTATGTCAACCAAATTATCTGGATTCATTAAGTTTAAGTTCCAATTATGGCTACCCCCGCCCGACAGGTATATTCCTATCCTGTAAGGAAATCTATTAAAGGGTTATCTATCCTCAAGGAAGATCGTGGGCTATTAAGTCTAAGGTCTTAAACCTAAAATCCCTATGTCTAGTTCATTTTAGATTTACCAGTTCAATTTTATTAATAATGGCCAGTTAATAAAAAACATTAGGTTAAGACTCAATAAATAAACCTTTATATTACCCAAACTATAATTTAACCCTTATAAACCGGTGATATTGGATTTCATCACAACCCCAAATAACTGGCTTAGTTACGACACATATTTACAGGTAGTAAAAACTTAAATAAAATAAAAGACATAAAGTAAAATACTAAAAATTAAATACTGAAAAGTAAATTGCTGAAAAGTAAAATGCTGAAAGTAAAATGCTGAAATTAAATACTGAAAATTAAATGCTGAAAAGTAATTAAAGTAAAAGTACAATAAAAAAAATGCTGAGGTAAAAGGATCCACTTTTATTAATTCTATTTTAGATATCTCCCTTATATAATATATTAGCTTTGCATGATAATTACCAACCAGCCATATAGGCGGTATCCTCGTTAAGTCAGTTTTAACTAGTTTATATATTATAATTAAGGGAGATTAATCTAAATATTAGTCATAAAAGTTTTACCTTTTACCCCAGCAAAGGGGAGTTACCTCCTCATTACTGAAAAGTAAAAATTGAAAATTAAAGAAAGAAAAGTACTGTGCGTAAAAGTAAATTGCGGAAAGTAAAAACTGAAAAGTAAAGAAAAGAAAGTGCGAAAGCGGAAATTAATTACTGAAAGCTATAAATAAACAAACAAGATACAATCTTCTAGTATTCTTAAGGAATTCCTTAGAAGAAAGTATGAATTTTACAAATGAAATGGCTTGGTATTTATAGGCAAAATTTTGCCTCCATCAAATCATCCACCAAATCAATTATTAATTGCTCCACTAATTGCTCCACTAATTGCTCCACCAAATCCATTATTAATTGCTCCACTAATCTCTTATCATGTTTGGTGATGATTTGATAATTTTTTTATTATTAATTTATTAATTTATTTTTTGCTTTGAAAATGATTGAAAGTGACTTTAATAATTACACACTACACACTTTTGGATGGTTCATCAATTTCGGGCATGAAATCTTCAGAATTAGAAATTATTTTGTCTTTCAAAGTTGTAGATCTTTGAGTCTTCTTTAATTTGGAACTTTAATCAGCTCAATCCGATATCTGAGTAAAACGTTATGCCCAAAATACGACAGATGCGCAAAACTGGAATTTCCAAAACTGCACTTCGTCAAAACGCCTTTCAAGTTTCCAATCTCCAAAATTAAAATATCAAGTCCAATAATTGCCCTTATTTGACCCATATTTCGTCCTAAATGATTTCATTAAGTCCCAATATTATTTTATCTGCAAAATAAACTAAACACATCAAAACGTTCATCATCAACCCGAGAACTAAACAAAATATAAGTAAAAGGGGCGGTAAATATTGATATATTTTCCGCTCATCAAATAGGTGAGAAGAGAATACAAAGAGTAAGGAGGTAATAAGGCTGGACACGCAGGTCCAATTAATAAATTCTAAATTTATTACAAAAATTTCTAAAATTGCCCCACCCATCTAATATCCATCTGATATACATTATTCATGCATCGCAACCATGTATTCACACAAGCATGTTATCAATCATTCTAATCAAATTAATTAATCTGATAATTAGTGACCATCCAATGTTCAAACAATGATTTGATTTTGCGCGAGTCAAACTCGTTTTACGAATAAGTACTCAAGGTACGAATTCTTGAATTAAATTAAATTACAACATTAAATCCAATTTAATATGTATTTAATACTAATTCAATTATTTAATTCCAAATTAAATATTACACTTTATTAATAAATATTTACGACTTAAATTCCAAATTTAATTGTTACGGGTCTCAAAGCCCGATTAACGTCCAACGTTAATTTAATTAAAGTCCAATGGGCTTTTAATTAATTTCTTTAAGGCGTGGACTTTTGGTCAACTCGGGTCAAACCCAATAACCAAAGTCCAATCAAGGAGTAACCCCATAAGCCTAGAAATCAATTTAACTTTAAAGGTCCATTAGTCACATTTGGGCTTTATGGAAGCGGTTTTGGGCCCAATTGGATCCAACCAATTTAGCCTAAACCTAACTTGGTACAACCAAGCCCAATAAGCCCATTAACAACTTTACAAGCCCAATTTCTAAAATAGGCCCACTATAATTAAATTACAAAAACCCAATTTTACAATTTAATTACATAAAGTGTATATCATAATTAATTAACCAAATCAATATTTCCAAAACACCAAATTAGCCTAATTAATCATGCTTATCAACATTAAATCATGTCCAACACAATTTAACAAAAATCAAACCCAAACATGCTATTCTTTGTCTCGGCTTTGGAGGGGATTTTATGTCCAAATCAAATTCAATCCAATTAAATTCAATTCAACATTAAATCAATATTCCCAATTGATTTCCAACACATCCAATGATCAAAAAATCAAAAATCCAAGACATTAGGGCTTCTTATCCATTCGGCCAAGCTAAGGATTTTGGGCAAATTTGTTCCAAACAATTTTTCATGAAATTGATCCAATCAATCTTCAATTAAACATGTTTTAAGCATACTCAAACATCCAATTTAATTAAATCATGCTCAAATACATTTTACCCAATTTTAACCCTAAAATATTTTCATGCTCAACCTTGCTCATAGATACCATTGTTGGAACTGTCTAAGCATCCCAAGATCATATCAAGCAATGAAAATACAACAATGATCGGTTGAGTGACGCGTTGGACAACAAAAGAAGTCATTTTCTGCCTCCTCCAAGCTCGGCAGTGGGCTGTAATGGATCTCCAAGATTCGGCCATGTGTGGTCCTTCATGCAAGCTCCAAGCTTGTGTTGATTCCTTGCTCATGAAGTGAGTTCCCTATCACCTTTGTATGGACTCATTTGAGTGCTAGCTCCCTTGATTTATTGCCATAAAAATCATCAAATCCCTTCTCCATGCTCACGGTTTTTTTGGCAGAAAACAGAAGAAACAGCCCCATGGCCGTGTTTGAGAGGAAGAGAAAGAGAGAAAGAGTGTTATTGTTTTGGTTGGTAGGTTTTGTGTATCTAATACACCTTTTTAATTTTCAAAAAATCAAAATTTATTTACCAAAAGTCAAGCCATAAATGCTTGCCAACTACCACCATCAATCACAATGACATGTTGTCAAATCACTCAAAGTGACTAGACATCACATCAATCGATTGACGAATGATTTGACGCTTGATGTGACTTGCGGGCCGTACTTGAATTCGAAATGCGAATGCGCTCGTAAACACTCTCGGGCTCGGGTTCGCTAATTCCAAATTAACGAATTTTCTGTTGCGACGTAATTAAATCTAATTTAATTAAATAATCATGCCTAGCATAATTACTATTCATGTCTCTAACGAATTAATTCTAAATTAATTAGTTCGCCCGAATTAAAATTCGATTTTAATTCCGCGTCGAAATCTAATTTCGTATAATATATCAAATATATTATTTAATCGATTAATTCCAAATTAATCGTTATCTCTCTTTTAATAATATTTTATCCCAGATAAAATATCTCCGTAATTAATCCCAGATTAATTTTCTCTCTCATCAAATTAATCCCAGATTAATAAAGTGCGAGTCATACATCATCGGTGAATCTTCGGGAAGCAACCCATGAGATCTCCGGATATGTTGGCAGTAAATACGGTCGTCGGATTATCCGAACACGTAAGTACCAAGTACTATGTTTTATCGATTTACAAGACAAGGTTGGCTTCTAGCAAAGCGTCATGCCTACCCAATTCTCCAGAAATATGCTTACAGGAATAAGCGATCTATATTAGGCGTAGTATACGTAGTATTGAGTATTCCGATCCAGTATCGGATGTCACGTGCTAGGCCTGGGGCTGGAATTGTGCTGCCCCGTACGAAGCACATGTCGGATGTCTGGTAACTAGTCTCTATAATCGGATATACATGACCTAGTCATAATATCCCGATTACTGATGTACTTAAGAGTACTAGTACCGTATCCTACGTGACATCATCTCCACTATGACTGGAGTGATACTTTTGTCTTGACATCACACCCAATACACTACGATTCTCAATATACCCAACAGAGGCGTACACAGAACCTGTTAAAGCCCTGGACGACCAAAACCAAAGTATATTGATTGTCGCAAGTATTAGCGGTGCAAGTCTCAGGTTAAGACCAAATACACCTACCCTGATTTCGGACTTCCATAGACACATAGTCATACTACCAATGGAATTCCGAGGGGGTCTATCCATAGCGAAGCTGTTTCCCGTACCATCGGTAAAACACAACCTCCTATTACACTTGCATGAGTATCATATACCCAAATATATGAGAACTATGTCGTTATGCTCTCACAACGCGCACAAGTGTAATACTAGTTTTTTACGCATTATCGATGTCCAATCTCGATAATACTCTTACTAGGGATATTTAATGATTTATCCTTTGTGGACTTATACTGTCTCATATCATTCTCAATCCAGGAACAAATCATAGGGACCTCCTATCATTTATATATCTTGGTGATCTAATCACAAATGATAAGAGAGCAATCTCCTTTGTCACATAGTTAATTTGTACAACAACACCATGATCTGTACAAATAGTGATGCTATGGGTCATAATTGTCCAACATAAAGACCTTAAACTCAATAGCCCACGATCTTCCTTGATGATAGATAACCCTTTAATAGATTTCCTTACAAGATAGGAATATACATGTCGGGCAGGCGTAGTCATAATTAGAACTTAATCTTAATGAATTCAGATAACTTGGTTGACATAGGAATATGATTAATTGGGTTATACTGGCTATTTGTATTTTGACCATCGGAAGAGGCTTTTACATAATTTCGTGTTCCAGGTTAGAAAACCAATATATTACACAAACGTAAAATAACCACTTCATCTTTTAAAAAGATATTGGAATGATTTACAACCCTGAATAGTTTTATAAATTCGAATTTTCTTCAATCTACTTTCAAGCAATTTTATTTACTTGTTTTAAGTCTTAAAGTCACCATCCAATCAAACAATCAATCCATTAGATACTTGTAAATTTTTAACTTCATAAATTGATAACAAAAGGTTTTAAGTCCTCATGGGATCGATACTTTTTATACTACTTGAACGATATGTGCGCTTGCGTTATACGCGTGTGATTACTCCGGTTAGTTTGCAATGTCCAAAATTAATATGTCAAGTCCAAGGTTTGCCCTTATTTGACCCACATTTCGTCCTAAATGATTTCATTGAGTCTTAATATTATTTTATCTGAAAAATAAACTAAAACACATCAAAACGTTCATCAAACCCGATAAACTAAACTAAATATTAAGTAAAATGGGCGGTAAATATTGATATATTTTCCGCTCATCACCCCCCAAACCTAATATTTTGCTAGTCCTCGAGCAAAATAATAAAATAAAATACAAAAAACAATTAAAATTAAACAAAGCCACTTTCGTAGGGATCACGGTTGCATTTAGCATATGCAACCAACCTTTAAATCCCTAGATATCCCTAGTGGACGAGTTGTAGTCTCGTGAGGGCTTATAGCAACGATACCCACAAAATTTTTTACAAAAGTAAAAGATAATAAAACTAATTCACACAAAAGCAAAAAAGACAAAAGAAAAGAGAATAAAGAAGTTAGTGACTAAACTGGTGAAACTTCTTATCCAATTTAATAATTATTTTCTTTTTTTCTAAATTACCGAATAAGTGAATTCTCTGATTATTTTTTTTACAATTCTTAATTTACACAGCCAAAAAAATATTAATCAACTCATTTTTGTCCCACAATAGTCACAAGTGCAGTTGAGAAAAAAGTAATATTTTTGTCCTAAAGTTTTATCAGTATTCATACTTTTTTAGCAATGGAATATTTTTCTGATTTTTTTGATTTTTTATTTATTTATATACAATATCTTCCATCTATGTAGCGAGCTTTGGGTCAGTGACTCCCAAACCAGTTGGCTTTAGGGCACTAGGTGTTAAGACACCCCTACAGACTTAATTACTCAGATTTCCGATATAAATGTACTTTTTATTTTAATTTTTTTTTGCAACATCTTCGATCCATGTAATGAGTGTTGGGCCAGTTACTCCTAAACCAGTTGGTTTTAGGGAACTAGGTGTTAAAACACCCTTACAGACTTAATAACTCGGATCTAGGATGTTTTTTCTATCATGTAAGGAAATCTCTAAGATAAGATCATGTGCTATTGAATTTAAGGCTAAACCTAAAATCTCTTTGTCAAGTTCATCTAAGTTTACCACATCAATCATATTGATGATCAAGCAACAAGAAGCATTAAGATCAAGATTCAATAAACAAGATAAAATATCACATAAGATATAAGAAAACTCAATTTATAAACTCATAAATTCCGGGTTTCATCACAATCTTAGATTGTAGATTTAGTTGTTACACATTCTCATAAACTCAAGATAAATATTTAACAATAAACAAAACATTAAAGAGTTGAAATGAAGAGGAAACTTTGTCGAGATCGTCAATCTTTAGCTCTTTACTGTTGAGTTTTTGAGTTGTGATCTTTTGATGTGCTTTGCTTTCCTTTTAAGATCACTTTGGAAGCTTTGAAATTAGAGTATGAGAATCCCTCCAAAACTAATCTCTAAATCTTGGAACGATCTTTATTATATAGGGGTTGTGGTTCCTTTTTTAGTACACTTCTTGAAAATACTGGAAAATATGGGGGCATCATGACTAAGAAGATCCAACGTCGCGACGCGCATGACTGTTGCTTCAGCGTCGCGTCTCTCACTATGTTGCATCATGACACGCATGGATTAGGGTCAAGAAATCCAAAAGTCGGCGACGCGATGTGCTAGTGTTAGCAATTCAGCACTCTCTGCCTAATTTTTTACCTTTGGCGCGTCTAGATGCGCTTTTCAGAGTTGAGATGCGCATTTTAATTCTAATTTTGCTCCTATTTGTTCCATATTTTGCTGCTTTCATCCCTCGTTGATTCCATTGGGTCTCGATATGATTTTTACATGCAAAAGGAACCCAAAATACATCAAAGCGCTCATAAAACTCGAGATAACATATAAAACATCAAGCTAGAAGGGTGAGAAATATGTGAATATTGGTCGTTCATCACACCCCCAAACTTAACATTTTGCTAGTCCTTGAGTAAAACAAATAAAAATAAAATGAAATAAATAAACTAAAACTAAATTAACCTAAACCACTTTCGTAGGGATCACAATTGCATTTTGCATATGCAATAAGACTTTAAACCCCTAAGCGGCCCTAGTGGACAAGTTATATTCTCGTGAGGGTTTATAGTGATGATACCCACAAACCTCAACCACATGCACATGCAATTATGCAAAAATAATAAAAACGATAAAAGAAACAAAAAAAAGCAATCATAGTAGTTATACATATAAGGTCCTCAGAGAATGTCCAGCAACGAAGTCAAAGCCACCTTCAAAAATGAACAATTCAACTTAAATCCATCACCTTGAATAAACCATCTAAGTCAGACTCCAGATGTGGGTGTGTGGTCACAACATTGATTCATAAGAATGTAAACTCGGTGATTTTGTCTCAAAAATCGATAGTTGATGGGTCTAACCAATCTGAATATCTAAGAAAATTGTCATGTCTGCCTATATATGCTTTGTGTGGTATGAAAGTCTTTCTTGTATATTTATTTTATTTTATTATTATTTTTTTAGACCCACCTACCCTTTAAGGTAGCATTTCTCCTTATGGTGGTCCTAATACTCGCCCATGGATAGCTTCACACTTATGAACTATAAATGGTTTTTTTAAAAGAAAAATATTACCATACCACACATCATAATCTTTCAACTAATCACTTCGTCAATTCCTTAGTGTCTTACTACTATATAGCATTTTCTAGTGTATAAGAGTCTGACCTAAATACCATATTCAAGGCATATGATAAAAGCAAAGTTGGCCTTTATCGTTTCCTAAAACTTCACACTATGACAAACAACCCCATCATCAGACTTTTTTTAAGATAAAACATGCCAGAACTAAAATATTGCAGGAAATAAACATGTTGGAATTAAAAATAAAATATACAACCCACCCTCAAACTTAAATATGGCATTATCCCCAATGTAATGCCAAATAAATAAAAAGAGTAGGGAACAATACTACCATGGTAGGGGTCATGCATCTGCCTTATCATCATCGCCGGCTGCCTCCAGAGGATATGAAAATATAGGAAATTTCTCTTCGCTGAAGTTGAGTTGGCGGGCCATTAATCGGAGCATTTGCTCCATATATTGATTATATTATGCCTGGTATGTCGTTTGCACCTCCAAATGCTTCAATAATTATGGGATGGAGAGTGGCCGAGATGACTGTTACGCTGAAGGTCGAGGTTGTGCAGCTGATGAACTGACTATCGATGTTCTCTCTGCTCGAAGCTGCTGAACAATATGAGTTGTCAGAGCAATGGTAGGCTGCATAATTTCTTCTCTAGGGTCCATGGGCACCTTAGCTTGTGCAAACAAGTTAGTGATGAGACTGCAATATAAAAGGCCAGTTTATACAGTATGGGCTGCCCGAACGATATTTGTAGAAATTAACCTGCCTACATCAATAGAGTCAACCTCGAGCAGAGAGTATAAAATGATCATTCGGTCCTTTGTCACGTTGGTGATATGGGAACCAGGTAAAATAGTAGAGTCAGGAAATGAAACCATACTCGATCATCTGGATTGATATATATATATATATATATATATATATATATAACTCATCTTGACATGCTCTTCGCTGGTGCTGATATCCCATACTGCGTTAGGGATACATAGTGTATGTGTTAGATTTTCTAGATCAATTGTTTCTGTGTAGTCATTGTGCTCGATATCTAGCAGCCCATAAAACCTGTTGATAGTGGACCGATCAAATACCATCGGTCTGCCTCGAACCATCACCTGATAACCTACATGCTGGACTGGGTTGTTTACAGAGCTTGAACCAATGTCTCTTAGTGATAACTGAGTCAATTTGGGGAATTGCCCGGAATTCAACTCAAATCATCTTCCAATAATATGAACCTTTTGCCCCATTCCTTTTTCATATCACTTTTCCGCTGTCGCCGACATGAATTTAATTGTGTCATAGGATGGTGTAACGACAGCTTTTCCATGTGATCTTTTTTATGCCATGTGAGGAAATGGAGTAGGTTTCACAAAAAACAATTTTGACAAAGACTCCACTGTTTCTGAAGGTTTTGTCCAATTATTACCCTAACTTTCAATTAAGTAAAAACTTTAAGCAATCAAATCCACGCACTACGTCCCCAAACTTCACTAAAATTTACAATTTCCACAACACAAAATACACAAAATAGTGATATAAAGCAGAGAAAAGACGAGTTAAACCTGAAGTCGATAGAATCAAGCACCGGGAGTTAAACCTGAGATAAGGTGTGATATAGATGTTTGGGAAGTGAGGAAATGAATTTTGGATATTTTTATGCGTGAGTAGTAGTGTTTGGGAGAGAAGACGAGTTTTTTTTGTGAGAAAATGTGTTTTGGTTGCCTGTTTTTAATTGCTAAAATCGGGTGCGCGTCACGGCATGCATTGTTAGCGTCGTATTCAAATCCCTAAAAATTGGGGGTTCATGATTAGGTTACCGCGTCGCGATGTGAAAGGTATTGTGTCACGACGCATATGATTCCAAGGTTCTGCTTTGGTTTTTTTTTCATCGAGTCACGATGCGTAAGTATTGAAGTTGTGACGCTCTCTTCAATGCATCGCGACGCCTAGCACTTACGTCGAAACACATAAAGTCTGTAACTCTCAGTTTCATTTTTGTATTGTGTCGCATCGTGACGCTAAAATTGGAGTCATGACATGATGACCTTATCAGATGGTTCACTATTGCTCTATCCTGAATGCTCTGTTGGCTCTATTTCCTATAAAAACAACATAAAAAATTTAAAACATACATTATATTATGTAATAAACACAACTGGAATTAAAAAATTTAAAACGAGCAAAAATAAAAATTTCAAGTGGATTGCCTCCCCGTAGCGCTAAGTTTAACGTCTTCAGCTAGACGTAACCACCCAATTAGTCATGGTGGTTCCCTTGTAAGCTTAGTTGATTGATATAGGACTGTCCAATGCTCACTCATATACTGCCTATTGGATGGCATGATTTGAGGGTTTTGCTGTGCAATTTTATCCATGTAATGTCTACCATGATCTATCGATGGTTTAGCAGATGTCTTCATCCGCAGATCAATTCTCACAGGAGTTGGTGGGTTGACAACATTCATATGTAACCCATAATTTTCTTATCTGCTTTCAGTGTCTATTGTGGCTTCATCTCAGAGCTATGATTGTGGTGATCCATGTCGACCGTTTATGGACTTTCATCATCAATATTGTCTATACTATAGTACTCTTCAACATTTGAAGACATGAAAGGTTACCTCTTGATCATGCATATGCATAGTCAACTCACCCGTCTACACATCGATCAATGTTCTGACTGTTGCTAAGAATTGTCACTCAAGGATGATAGGAACTTCATTTTCTTCCTCTATGTCTAAAACTAGGAAATCTGTAGGAAAGATGAACTTGTCCTCTTTTACCAACACATCATCTATTTTGTGGGTAGGTGAGGGATCTATCTTCTAACTGCAGCATCAAAGTTGCTGGTTTAGCTTCTCCCAAACCTAATTTCTGTTAAATAGACACCGGCATAAGGTTGATGCTCACACCCAAATCAAATAGAGCTTTGCCAAAGTAATGGTTGCCAATGGTACATGGTTTGGTAAAACTACTAGGGTACTTCGGCTTGGGTGGAATCATTTTTTGTATGATTGCACTACATTCCTCGGTGAGGGCCATAGTTTCAAACTCTCCCAGCTTTCTCTTCTTTGAAATGATGTCTTCAAAAATTTCACATAGCTGGGCATTTGCTCTAATGCCTCGGTGAAAGGAATTTTGATGTGCAGTTTCTTGAATATCACTAAAAATCTTGAAAACTGCTTATCCAACTTGTGTTGCTGCAAACACTGAGGGAATGAAAGAGGTGGGTAATCTGTAGGGCTGGCCTCTTTAGTATTTCTTTCATTTCTCATATTTTCTTTGGTAGGTTCTGCCCATTTCTCTGTAGGCTGCTCTACCCTAATATCCGTATCAATGATAGTTCCCCTCATTAGTGTGATAGCTAGACCTGGCCACCGGTCCAGTTCCACACTTTTATAGAATCGGGAACCGGAACCAGAATCGAACCGAATGATTACGGTTCGGTTCCGGTTCCCTGCGTTTTTTTAATTTTAATAATGATTTTAAAAATAAAATAAAAATGAGATTAAAAAATTTATTTCAAATTATAAATTTAAATTTAGATTGCATTAAAAAAAATTTATTTATTTGAATTTTATTAAATTAAATTTAAAACTTAAAATTATTTAAATTTTAATAGTGGAACCGTCCGATTTCGGTTGGAACCGAACTGTTTGAATGGTTCGGCCATAGTGGGAACCCTAACCGAACTATATGGAATCGGTTCTGATTCTAATTCTCGAATCGAAACCGGGAGGAACTGGAATCATTCGATTCCTTCCGATTCAGTTTCGGTTCCGAAACGGAACCATGACCGGGTCCAGTGATAGCCTTGCAAGACTCACTGTTTTGGCCTCATGGATTAGGTTTTGCATTACTCGGGATGGCACCCAATGGTCAGTAGTTCTGCCCACTTGCCAATTGTCACAGTTGACTTTCAAGTGTCTTTAAAGACGGGACCTGGCTGTGGACTAATACTTCTAATTTTGCATTAATTTTTGCATTTTCTACGTTATGCTCTGTGAAAAGCTTGATGTGATTCACCATTTGCATCAGTAGCTCTTCTATAGGTGGCCTGCTCTCTTGCATGGCCTCTCTGTTTTGCAGCAAGCCATGTGATCTCTCATGTGCTTCTGCTTCTTGGTTATTTTTCCATCTAAAATTAAGGTGATCTTTCAAGCCAAGATTGTAGCTGTTTGAATAGGGGTTGTAGCCTGGCTTGTTGAAGTTGTTCACATAGTTGATAAATTCGCCATATTAATTGTGTGACTCCCCATTTGATCCTCCAATATACCATGCACTTGTGGCACCAGCTTTGTTCAGGGCTTGCATACTCAAGACCTTTATACGTTTGTAGATTTGGTCAAGTCTGGAACTCATAGCTGTATTGATTCGTGGACGCATGCTACTCGCTGAGACATATTCCTTTCTGTTGGCCACAAGAAATTATTATTGGCCATTTTTTCTAATAAGTGTCATGCTTGATGTTCCCCTTTTCCCATTAGTGCACCTTCTGCGGCTCCATCCACCATGGACTTCATCATTCCACTAAGCCCATTATAGAAAGTCTGTACCTGCAACCATATAGCAATCTCATGATTAAGGGACTTCTCTAGCAGCTCCTTGTACCTTTTTCATGCCTCATAAAGAGTTTCAAAGTCGTGTTGCACAGAGGATTTGATTTCGTTTCTCAACTTCATTGTTCTAGATGGGGGAAAGTATTTTACAAGGAACTTTATCGCCAAGTCTGCCCAAGTTGTGATGGACCCTATTGTACACACTGATTTTTTCCTTCAGCCTACAATCGAGATTTGTATGTTGGGGCGGTAGTCATACAAAACAAAGACAAGTTGAGCGCATAGTATCTACCCACCGATCTGGTGGATACCATAGGCACTCCGACACTCAAGTCAGTTATGTAGACGAGCGGAATATATGGGAAGATCAAGGGTAAAGGATACCTTAGTCTTCGTAGTCTGATTACCGTGAGGGTGGTGGGCTTGTGTTTAGGAAGCGATGTATGGTTTGAGAACTCGAGTGTGAGAGTCAAAGCTTGAATGCCTCAAACCTTTGGACCCCCTCTCTTTTTATAGGCTAAAGAGTAGCTGTAGGCATTGCATTTTTGCATGTGAAACCCGATGATAAGTCTCAGTTGGAGGCACTACCTTTTTAGTCGAGGAAGTTGCGGGAAACGGTTGTCGGAAGGGAATTGGCATTTCGTTAAATTTTATCCGCATGTTTAGCTCCAAGCTCGCTCGTTGGACCTCCGTTTTAAAGCACCTTTAGCCTAAAAAACCCCGCAAACACTTAACCTTGGCCCAAAACCCCACATCCAAGCCCATCTCACCCAAGCCCAATCCAAAATAATTAAAACTTTTAAAATACATGTCACAAATTAAATTAAATTAAATTAAAGTTAACTAATTTAAAATTAATTAAAATCCAACACAAATTAAAATTCAACACAAATTAAATTCCAATTTAAATTAAATTAAAACAAATTAAATTTAAATAAAATCTAAATTAAATTAAACAAATATTTAATTAAAATCTAATACCAAAATTAAAATAAATCACTTCCTAATTTAATAAATCACTCACCAATTTAAAATATTTACTCACCTAATTAACAAATTAAATGCCTAATTAAAATCAATCATAACAAATTAAATATATTGTATTCCTAATCTAAACCAATCAAATATTCAACCTTCCTAATTCACCAAAATTTGTCCCCCAATCAAATATATATTTTCCTTTTGTGACACTAATTAGATATTACAAATCCTTATACATGCAAACCCTAATGGACAACTATAAAACACACACTAAATCAACCCTAGACCCCTCTCTCTCACGGCCAATAAGAAAAACAAAACAAAAAAAAACCTAAAATCCTCTCTTCAAATACACAAACCCTCTATCTTCATCTGCTTCACGTAACAGAACATTGCTGCCTTCACTCATCACCATTAGGGTCTCTCGTAGCAACACTTCATCAGCCAATTCACTCATACAGATTTGATAATCGACTAAGCAAACCCTCACCAGCCTCAACAAAAATCTCTCGCCACCTAGCCCTCACTCAACACCTTCACACGTCCTTACAACCCAACGCACGAAGCGCACCTTCACGTTAACTTGCACGCTGAAACCTAACCCCACAAGTACCAAAAAAATAGCCGCCAGCCGAGAGACAAACCCCCCACACGTCACTGCCACTCACAGCTTCAGCGCATGAACAACGAATAGGTATATAAACCCAAATGCCGAGACTGCTCAAAAATAATAACCCTCACCAACCTGTGATCAAGTAAGCAAACAATAAACCCCTAAAACAGCCCCTGAGACAGCCCCTGTAAAGACCAAAAATACCCTTGAAACAGTCCCCGAACTACCCTCAAAACTTTCCCGAAACTGCACCTAAAATTACCCTAAAACAGTCCCCGAAAATACCCCAAAACAGTCCCAAAATCGAGCCAAAACAGTCCCCTATACACCTGAAACAGTGACCAACAGTACGGCAGCAAAACCGGGAGGAAACATCAGCAAAACGGAGTCAAAACAGTAGCTTGAGCAGTGAAACAGTGAGGTAAAACGCAAACCAGTGAACCAGAAAAGTTGCGGTGTGATAGCCCTTCCGACGGCTGTGAAACGCGAGTTCGAAAGTCGACATAAAAGGTTAGACCTTAGGGTATTTTCCACATTCGTTTTCTGTTTTATTTGTATTATTTATTAAGTATTGTTCGCATGATTGTTACGTTGAAATGCATGGTGTGGCCCTTGAGTAGATAAATATGCATGTGTTATGAAATATTCTATGTTGTGGCCTTGGACTAAAATGAAAGATGTGTCAACTCTCGTGGTATATCGGATGGAAACTCGGACATAAATTTCATAGCCGATTCCGAATAGACGGTAGTATGATCTGTACTCGGGATACAACTCCACGTACCGCTTGAGTAAATGACACTTTCTCTTGTCTTATATTGCTTTGATTTATTTATTTTTCGTCATTTGAATTCTGCATGTTACTTTTGTATGCATGATTCAATCGAGCGCATGGGCTTAGTAAGTGCGATGAAAGGTCCCCTATTTAGAGGGGTTAAAATCCTTTACCATGATGTTTTGTCGCGCCGGTTGATGTGTGTTCGGTTGAATGTAAGATACGTTCAATCGGGCATACTAAGTTTGATATTATTGTTTAATTCTTTGTATGCATGATTCAATTGAGTGCATGGGCTTAGTAAGTGCGATGAAAGGTCCCCTATTTGGAGGAGTTAAAACCTTTTACCACGATGTTTTTCCGCGCCGGTTGATGTGTGTTTGGTTGAATGCCAGATACGTTCAATCGGGCATACTAAGTTTGATATTATTGTTTTTTTAATTCATTGTATGCATGATTCAATCGAGCGCATGGGCTTAGTAAGTGCGATGAAAGGTCCCCTATTTGGAGGGGTTAAAATCATTTACCACGATGCTTTTCCGCGCCGGTTGATGTGTGTTCGGTTGAATGCAAGATACGTTCAATCGGGCATACTAAGTTTGATATTATTGTTTTTTAATTATTTGTATGCATGATTCAATTGAGTGCATGGGCTTAGTAAGTGCGATGAAAGGTCCCCTATTTGGAGGGGTTAAAACCCTTTACCACGATGCTTTGCCGCGCCGATTGGTGTATACTCGATTGGATGGGAGATGAGTTCAATCAGATACGTGAGGTCCCACATTGTGGATTTGTTTGTCTATGAATGTGTTGCATGCATCAGGTCCGGTTCCGTTCGAACGCATTCTCGAATGCCACACGAACGTGAACCTTTTGTTTACCGTTCGAATGTGTTCTCAAACACTATACGAACGCGCACGCATTTTCTTAGTTTCATCATGCATCAGGTCTGGTTCCGTTCGAACGCGTTCTCGAACGCCACACGAACGTGAACCTTCTATTTACCGTTCGAACGCGTTCTCAAACGCTACACGAACGCGCACGCATTTTTTTAGTGTTTCATTCATCAGGTCTGGCTCCGTTCGAACGCGTTCTCAAACGCCACACGAACGTGTACCTTCTTTTTACCGTTCGAACGCGTTCTCAAACGTTACGCGAATGCGCACGCAATTTTTTAGTGTTTCATGCATCAGGTCTGGCTCCGTTCGACCGCGTTCTCGAACGCTATACGAACGCGAACCTTCTGTTTACCACTCGAACGCGTTCTCGAATGCTATACGAACGCGCACCCACTGAACTGAGTCATTTTCATCAGATTTCATACATAATTGTCCTTAGTAGCTATCCCTTCGTATGATGAATCTAATTGCTTCTCTGTATTACGCAAGATAATGTAGGTATCATTCATCTGTATTCCCCACATGTATGAGTACAATATGTTTAACGTATTACAATTCATATATCCATGTCGTGATAGCATTTGAGTATTATTTCTTGTGGTATATCGGATGGAAACCCAGACATAAATTCCGTAGCCGATTCCGAATGGACGGTAGTGCGGTCTGTACTTGGGATACAATTCCATGTACCACTTGGAAAAGTGCTCACATGTGTGTTTATGTCCATATTAGTTATCTTCTTTTGCACCACGTCATAGCATGCTCACTTTAACGCCTAATTGCATCCTTAAGTGTCGTTTTGCATTATATACTTAGTTGACTCTTTTTATTTGTGCATGGACATGTAATGGCTATTTCTTTATGATATGTCTATGAAATCACATGTTCGCCATCATTTGCTTCGCCTTTATGTGTGCTTGTGTGGTTCGTGTGTGCTTATGTTTCCATGAATACAATATGCCAATGAAGTTGTATGTTCGTTGCTACTTTGATGTACTTTCAAGCATGCAATCTTAGATGCGAAATATATGCAAATTTAGGTGTAAGTTTTATTTTTGTGCATGTGAACTTAGAAGCATGATACTCTTGGAAATAAGTGTTACTTAAGCTTGATTAAATTATTACACAAATCCTTTCATTACAAGTGACATAAGTAAGGGACCATTCCGAACCCAACGGTTTGAGGTCTTCCCTTGCGAGGGGTGAGTACGGCCTTAAATCTCATTTTCCCGGTTCGTACCGGGTGGCGACTCCATTATTCTAAGGTTTAGTCCCCCGTGGCTACTCCGTACTCCCAACCGGGCCGCGAGCCCGGGACAGCATGCGTCGCCCAGTTTCTGTGTCCCATAGTAGCCTTTGAGTCAGATTAGGGTTTTTTAGAGTAATCGAGTTCCAAACCTTTCAGAAGAAGATAGTAGAGTTAGGATTACCTCATGAGTGCCTGGATATTCGGGATTAATTGTAATACATACCATGTTTTGGATTATACCACCGTGTTTGCAAGTAGTTTATTGCGATCCCAATACTTATCTTTTTTGTTTAAGAAGGATTATGGGATGTCGACTGGCCCGATAATGTCGAATGACGTATCAAGTAGTACCATTTGGATCATACTGAAACCCTTATAAGTTACTTGGGCCGTAATTAGCCTCCAGGCCATGTGAACATCTTCCCTGCGTATGGGCTCGCGGGCTCTGAGGAAGAATCAAGTGCATAAATCGAGAGCTACTGGATGCCTTGTGCCAATTGGGCTTTGTATGATACTTGGGCCTGAGATGAAAAGACATTTGGGTCATTGGCCCAAATTTGGCACGTACACCTGCTGGTAGTGAATTTAGCCATCCATTAGCTCTATCTCATAAGGAGTATGGGAAAGCTGCAACCGCGTTGCTTCCTCTACCCTTCAGTTATAGTTAAAAGTGTCGCATACCTCCAAGAAGCTACTGATGTGGGCAGTTGCATCTTCAAAAGTGCCACCTCCAAACCGCACTGACTGTTGGATCATCTGAATGCATGTCTTCATATCACATGTACTTGCGGGCAGGGGTGGTAAGACGATATAAGAGATGAAACTGTCAACCACCGAAATTATCCTATCCCGAATAGGAATTGGTGGTGCTTCTTCCAAGGGTTCATGTTCCTCATTGTTCATTTTGAGTTGTGCTTTTGATATTCTCGTCTATCCCTTCTCAACTGTCTGAGAGTTTTTCGATTTCTAGGTCAAGCGGAAGAAATTTGAAGCTTCTACTTCCTCTCATGTAATTGCCCAAGAACCTGAAGCATATTTTAAACAAAATGAAAAAAAATAAAGCACTTGGATAACAAGTGAAGTATCTAGTCTCAAAATTAATAATGAAAGATAAATAAGTCCCCGACAACGGTGCCAAAAGTTTATCTCGATTTTCACACGTTACGCAAGCGCACATATCGCTCAAGTAGTACAAAAGATATTGATCCCACAAGGACTTATAACCTACATTACTAATTATTGATACTAAATACTTACGAGTATCTAATTAAAATTGAAATGTGATTGTGGTTGAGTTGATTATAACTAAATCATATAAATAAAACTATGATAAATTCCAAAATAAATCAATGGAGAGAAAATATCCAGAGTTTTGATTTCACCCAGTATTATCCTAAAGATTAAGTGGTTTTCCTATATTCGTGTAATATATTGGCTCATTAACCTGGAACACTAAAATATCCACAAGCCTTTTTCGATGGTCTAGTGCAAACATTCAGAATAAATTAATCAATTATATTTCTATGTCAATTAATTAATCCCAAATTCATTAAAACAAGTTCCAAATATGGCTGCATCTGCCGACATGTATATTTCTATCCTGTAAGGAAATCCCTAAGATGAGATCGTGTGCTATTGAATCTAAGGCTAAACCTAAAATCTATTAGTCAAGTTCATCTAAGTTTACCACATCAATCCTATTGGTGATCAAGCAACAATAAACATTAAGATCAAGATTCAATAAACAAGCCAAAATATCACATAAATAAGATATATGAAAACTCAATTTATAAACTCATAAATTATAGGTTTCACCACAACCCTAGATTGTCGATTTAGTTACACATTCTCATAAACTTTAGATAAATATTTAACAATAAACAAAACATTAAAGAGTTGAAAAGAAGAAGAAACTATGTCGAGATCGTCAATCCTTAGCTTCTTGCTATTGAGTTTCTAGTTGTGATCCTTTAATGTGCTTTGCTTTCCTTCTAAGATCACCTTGGAAGTTCTGAAATTAGAGTATGAGAATCCCTCCAAAACTAATCTCTAAGGCTTGGAATGAGCTCTCTCATAGATGAAGTTGTGGTTCCTTCTTGAGTACACTTCTTAAAAGGATTAGAAAATATGGGTGTGTCGCAACTCAGAAGATCCGTCATCGCGACATGCATAACTGTTGCTTCAATGTCGTTACTCTCACTATGTTGCATCGCGACACATAAGGATCAATGTCGCAATGTCCAATGGCCGTCGGTGCGACACCTTAGTGTTATCATTTCAACACTTTCTGCCTTGTTTTTTTCCTTTGGCGCGTCTCGAAGCGCGATCTAGTATTGAGATGCGCATCTTAATTCCAATTTTGCCTTTATTTTCTCCATATATTTCTGTTTTCATCCCTCGTTGATTCCACTGGGTCTCGATATGATTTTTACCTGCAAAACGAACCCAAAACATATCAAAGCGCTCATAAAACTCGAGATAACTTACAAAATATCAAGTTAGAGGGGCGAGAAATATGTGAGTATTGGTCGCTTATCAGCTCTCTTAGCAGACCCTAGTTCTTCACTTTGTAGATGATATGCTCTTGTGGCAGGGTGAATTCGTGCAGCATCACATCGTCTTCCTACCTCGACCGTTTGGGTTCTAACTCATATCTTCCATTTTCCTTAGTGCCTTTGGAGGTTCTGATTTCCCTTCCATCGTCTTAAAGTGTCATTTTACTTGAGTTATGACCATGTTCATTTCAAGTTCTGCTACTGCGGCCTTAGTCTGCCACCATAACCACAGTGGCGTGGGACATGCGGGTTATGTTCTCATTTACTTTCAACAGACCTTATGCCATGGTCAGTATCTCAGACATGTAGTACAATGGGGTCTTCAGGAACTCCTCATCGATATAGGATCCTTTGACTAATCCTTTGACGAATAAGGCTACTACTAGCCTTGAATCCAGGTTGTTGACGGCATTCATCTTATCGAAAAACTCACAAGTATTGATTGGGTAGCTCATCGTACTTATGCTCCAACTGTAGGTCCTACATACTAACTTCAATTGGGTGGTTGTCATGGTACTGCTCGATAAAATTTTTCCCAGATCTTTAAAACTCCCTATCGACCTCTTTGGAAATTACAGGAACCAATAGAAGGCGTTCTCCGCTAGGGTGGTGACAAATAACTTGCACATCAAGGCTTCATGGTGGTTTCCAGGGAGATTCTCTGTCGAAACTGGATCAGATGGGAAATAGGGTCTGACTTGCCGAAATATTTTTCGAAGTTAGGCGAGGTGAATTCTCTAGGCTTCAACTCTTATTCGACCCATTTCTTGAATGGTGAGGTTGACAATCCCTGGATTACCAGGTTTGCCAAGTCCGTTGGGGTCTACCCTCGATCTTCTTTATTATTTCTACCACCAGCCGTTCATCCACTTGTTCTTCCTTCCAACACACATCTCTTATATTATGACTAATGTTTAGGCCTTTACATTTTTTCTTGCATTATACTTCCCTCCACATTCTGCCTTTGTTCCTGGAACTCTCTGCATCAGAGTCCTCATCATCAATCTTGATGGGGCTACCTCTCAAGGCCTCTTTTTATTCCATTCCGGTTGCCTCTCTTCTCAGGGGTCTTCAATGATGACTCTTTCTTTTCCTTTTCCCTTGTTCTGCCAAGGAACAACCCTCTGAATTTAGGCTTTGAGCCTCTGATTATCTTTTTGCATAGTCTGCATCAGTTCTTAGAACTACTTTTTCATGGCCAGCATCTTTTCCTAAATTTGATTCATCATCTCATTCTTTATTGCTAAGCTGTCTAACATAGGCATCAAATGGTTGGAAACTTCATTTTCTTGGTGAGCAGCCGAAGTAGAGATTCTGGACTCCTTGTTCCTTGGGGCCATTCTTAATTTCCTCGATTGAGTATTGAAGCAATGAAAGTTCAGAGAAAAAAAGAAAATGTTCTCGGGGAATCAGATCAAATTAATCGTGGACACAACTTTTCATATGGGCTCCCCATAGATGGCACCAATTGTTTGTGCAAGAAACCTCACAAATAATAAAATCAAATAAAATATAGAGATTAGAAAGATATTCTCTATTACTTGCTAATTAGCCAAAATGATCGATCCCTATCTTTGCAGACTCTTATGTCATTTATAATCTTTCATTACAAGGAAACTAAAATCGACCTCATTTACATGAGAAATAGTGGTTGTACCCAGCCTCTATAGAGCATGTTTATCCACTTTCCACCCCTATTTCTAATAGCGATCTAGGACGGGGGGGGTACAGAAATCCCAATAGACCCAAAAGAGGCACGAAGGTCCTTCCTTTTAGACCTGGCCTTTCCAGGAGGAGCCATAGCGCCAACAAGATACTGGATGACCGTAGAAGTAGAATACTGGGGCTGCTATTTGGTAGACACAGACTGAACAGAACTCTCTGGTATAGAGGCTTCATATTACCCTTCAGTGGCCACAGGCTTTATCTTTGAGACCAGAACTAGGTTATAAGGGGCGTCCTCCTGAACAATGGCCATCATCTCGAATCCCAAGTTCTTTGGCTTATAGGGTAAATTCAAACTGGCATTCTTCACAAATGGGTCCTGACTCCATTCATCACCCTTTAATTTGCTTTGAAGTCTCCTCATATTCGTCCATTCAAGCTCATTTGTAGGAATCACCTAAGATGGTGCAATGGATTTAGAAATGGGGAGATCCAAACCTCTAGATGGCATCGACTTCCCCTCACATATCTGGTCAAAATTAGCCTTCTGCTGAGAAAACCACCTTTTATCCTTCTTCATGAAGAAAAAAGAAGGATCGCCGGCTTTGATGGGAGAGAAATAAGGACTATTATGCATCAGAGCATGAAGACAGTCCTTGTTCACCACTCGATGGACATGAAGTACATTATTTCCCTTTGGGGCCATGAACCAAAGCAAGAACTTGACTCTTTCGTGGGACAATTTTGGTCAATGGGAAGAATACACGGTGTCAGGAGCTAAAAAGAGAAATTATCAAACGTATGACATGTCAAACCTTGAATCAACCTAAATACACAAATATTACGCTCAGAAGCAGGACCTGGCAAAATACATTGGTTCATAGTCATTCATAAGAGGAAGATGACACGATCGACGCTGACAACCTACCAATTACCTGTCATGACCAGCAAAACTTTGGATGCCCAGTCCTTGTCAGAAGAGGACAGTCCGGTAAACAAGATCATCATTTTTCAGGGTGAAAAGGCATACCTCCCCACATCTCCGGCAAAGACCGCTTTCGTGAAGGTGAAGAGAAATAAGAAGTCACGAACGATCAGGTATAGGTCATTTATTATCGAGAAAATAATAAAACCCATCATACACCTAAGACCGTTGGGAGTCAACTGCATCAGGTGCAAATTGCACATTACGCATATCTAATGTATCAAAGGGTGAAGGATGAACTGAAGGATTCAGAGATGGAACTCCCCTATGATAGTACCATCGCGAGAGACGACGGCATGAGTAGTTTCCCAGTGGGACTCGCCCTCAATAAGGGGGTGCTAGTAGAAATATTATGGAGTATCAATTTCCTTCTTTAGGCACTGTATTTTATCGTCAGATGAAGATGAGGAAGCCATAGCAACCGAAGAGGTGTAGGAACAAAAGCAATAATGCCAAAGAGCAATAAGTGTCAGAGCAGAAGATACAAGGTTCTAAATTTTGAAACTTTGAACTGGTGAAGTTAATGAGGTTAGTCAGATTGGTATCTATGGGACATGATGGTTGGATTCCCAAGGAAACAAAGAGGTGGCTCAGAGCACCTAGAAGTCCATTAAAGGCCCAACTTTGAAGTATGTAGAATTGGGCCACTCGCTTTACCTTTGAAATTTGAAATACCATAAAAGGTTGTTTGTTTCCGCCATTTTATCGAAAATAACGTAAATAAAAGGGGAAATATTTGGGATAAAATCAAGCACTTGACATGTGGCAAAACACACCACGAAGGGGATTTAGAGGCCCTCGTCAGAGTCGGGATCTCCTTCAGAGTCTGACTCTAGAGTCTCCCATCAGTGTCTGACTTCGAAGCCTCCCCTCAAATTTGAAGTCAATACCTTATGTCAAAGTCTGAATTCAGGACCTCCCGTCTGAATGTCTGCTTCAGACTCACCCCCAGAAAAGGCAAGTAAGGGTCGCGCTAGGAGTTAGCCCAGGATATCGGCTCCTTAATTATGTGAATCTTCAAAATAAGGAATCAAACAGCCAAATAATTACTTTCCGTTTGTTGTAGCTAGTCAACCGCTTAGAATGGGGAAATTCCGATATTCTGGGGATTGACCAAGCTAATAAGGAATGTAAATGTGGTCGGTTTTAGTTTCATTATAATGAAAAATTGTAAATAACAGAGGAATCCTGTAGGACACAGATGTTGGACGATGCTGTCCCAGGCTCGCGGCCCGGTTGGGAGTACGGAGTAGCCCGCGGGGGATTAAAACGGAGAAATAACATGGAGTCGCCACCCGGTGTGAACCGGGAAAATAATTTAAGGCCGCACTCACCCCTCGCAAGGGAAGACCTCAAACCGTTGGGTTCGGAATGGTCCCTTACTTATGCCACTTGTAATGAAATGATTTGTGCAATAATTTAATCGAATCTACGCAACATATTTCCAAGAGTATTCTATTTTTAAGTTCACATGCATGAAAGTAATCATCATAACGGAAAACATACGATATCACACAATAATCTCATGAACATGTTGAATCATCAAACACGAAAGATAAATAACAACCTAAGCATAAACATAAAGAAACACCTATTGCGAAAGGAGATAACAAGATCATGCATAGAGGAATAACATACTAATGGCTAAATCATGCTTGAGAAACAAGTAACATCCTAATGACCTAATCATGCTTGAACACCATCTCATGAACACATCAAATAGATAAATGCGGGGATACAAATAGATGATAACAGTGAAAGTATCAACAATGGAATGGTATGATTAATTACATGATACAAGGGAAATCACCCAAGAAGCAATCATGCATGAAATGTGATGAAAAGGAATCGGTTCACTGTATGTGCGTTCGTGTAGCGTTTGAAAACGTGTTCAAACGGTAAACAGAATATTCGCGTTCGTATAGCGTTTAAGAAAGCATTCAAACGGGATAAAACCTGATGCATGATAAAACAAAATACATGTGCGTTCGAGTAGCGTTCGTAAACTCATTCGAACAGACTGAGACAGAATGCATACGTTCGTGTAGCGTTCGGAAAAACGTTCGAACGAGTTTACCAAAATGGCATCTGAAATGACACAAACACATGCATGGATTGAACAAATACACAATGTAGGACTCGTGTGCCCAATTGAACACATCTCACATTCAATCGAGTGCACCTCGTCCGGTGCGGCAAAACATCGTGGTAAAGGTATCCTTTAGGCATTTCCCTCGAATAGAGGACCTTTAATCCACCCTAGTTAGCCCATGCGCACTAGAATGCAATGCATGCGTAAATAAAGCAATGATATACAAAGGGATAGATGACATAATAAAAGGCGCGACAAAACATCGTGGTAAAGGTAGCCTTTAGGCATTTCCCTCGAATAGAGGACCTTTAATCCACCCTAATTAGCCCATGCGCACTAGAATGCAATGCATGCGTAAATAAAGTAATGATATGCAAATGGGTAAATGACATAATAAAAGGCGCGGCAAAACATCGTGGTAAAGGTAGCCTTCAGGCGTTTCCCTCGAATAGAGGACCTTTAATCCACCCTAGTTAGCCCATGCGCACTAGAATGCAATGCATGCGTAAATAAAGCAATGATATGCAAAGGGTAAATGTCATAACAAAAGGCACGGCAAAACATCGTGGTAAAGGTAGCCTTTAGGCATTTTCCCTCAAATAGAGGACCTTAAATCCACCCTAGTTAGCCCATGCGCATTACATTACTATGCATACGAATGAATAAGACAATGATGTGGAACTCCGTATGTCCGATTAAATATATCTCACATTCATTTAAACATACTTCGTCCGGCGCGGCAAAACATCGTGGTAAAGGTAGCCTTTAGGCATTTTCCCTCGAATAGAGGACCTTTAATCCACCCTAGTTAGCCCATGTGCACCGCATCATCAATACACAAACAAATAACGTACATAAAGTAAATGGCGGAATGTAAAAATGAAAATAATAGACAAGCAAGATAAAATAAAGTGAAACATGTGCCGTTTGCTCAAGTGGTACATGGAATTGTCTCCCAAGTACAGACCGCACTACCGTCCATTCGGATTCGGCTACGAAATTTACGTCTGGGTTTCCATCCGATATACAACAAGAGGCAACTCTCATGCGAAGAAAATAATAAAACAATTAAAAGATGAATGAAAATGAATAAGAAAAGTGCCCTCAGGTCTAACCTCTTTTGTCGTCTCTCGGAAGTGTGTTACACGGCCGTCGGAAGGGTTGATGCTCTGCAAATCCTCCGGATCACTGGTTCAACATTTTCCTTCGCTGTTTCACTGTTTGGGATGCTATTTTTTACTCTGTTTGCTACTATTTTCACTATATTTTATGGTCACTGTTTTGCGGTAATAAGGGACTGTTTTGGTCTCGATTTTGGCACTGTTTTTGGGCTGTATTTTAGGTGGTTTTTGGGACAGTTTTGGGCAGTTTCAGGGGTGTATTTTTGGCTTAGTTTCCAGGGTTTTTGGTTCGCTGGAACGGGTTATTATTGTTGTTTGTTTGGATCGGTGAATGAGGGCTGCATAGGCGTTCGGCTGGTGAGGGTTTATGGTCAATGGGCAGTGAGTTGGGCAAACATGTGGCTACTGAGTGAGTTAAGTTGTGGCTTATTTTAACGTGAGGGCTGCTGCTTCACGTGGAGTTGCATGGAGAGTAGGGCATGGTTAGTGCGTGAACTGGCTATGAGGAAGTGGGCAGGTTCATGTTGTGGGGCAATGGCTTTTTTGTTGAAGACGTGATGAAGGTTGTTTATGAGGGCAGATGGAGTGAAAGGCTGGTGGGGACGCGTGGCTAATTTAGTGGAGGGCTGAGTGTTGCTTTCTGTTTTGGCTACGTGAATGGCTGCTTATTGGGGTTTCATGCATGACGAGGGCCAGTGTGAGGGCTGTTGTTGGTCGCTGTGGAGAGAGATAAGGAGAGAGCAACCTAGGTGACCGGCGTAAACACACACGTATAACGCAAGTGCACGTATCGTTCAAGTAGTATAAAAATATCAATCCCACGAGGACTTAATTCCTACTGTTGTTATTAATTATTGATACTATTTATTTACAGATATCTAATTGAGGGTGAAGAGAATGATTGCTTGATTGATTTGGTTGACTGTAGATATGCTAAATAAATAAATAAATAAAAAGACAAAAGAAAATTCTAAGGAAAATAACAAAAGACACAAAGATCTAGGGTTGTGAATCTTTCTAATATCTTTTAAAAGATGAATTGATTATTTTATGTTTGTGTAATAAATCGGTTTACTAACCTGGAACACTAAATTATGCGAAAGTCTCTATCGATGGTCAGACGCAAATACCCAGTTTAACCCAATTGAACCATATGTCTATGTCAACCAAATTATCTGGATTCATTAAGTTTAAGTTCCAATTATGGCTACCCCCGCTCGACAGGTATATGTCTATCATGTAAAGAAATCTATTAAAGGGTTATCTATCCTCAAGGAAGATCGTGGGCTATTAAGTCTAAGGCTGAAACCTAAAATCCCTATGTCTAGTTCATTTTAGATTTACCACATCAATCTTATTGGTGATCAGACAACAAAAAGCATTAAGCTTAAGACTTAATAAGTAAACCTTTAAATTACCCAAACTATAAAATAACCCCTTATAAACCGGTGATATTAGAATTCATCACAACCCCAGATAACTAACACATAACTAGGGCTAGTAAAAACTTAAAATTAAAAGACATAAAGTAAAAATGCTGAAAAGTAAAAGACATAAAGTAAAAGCTGAAAAGTAAAATAAAATAAAATGCTAAGGTAAAAGGATCAACTTTTACTATTTACTATTTAGATATCTCCCTTAATATAATATATTAACTTGTGATTATTTTACCAACCAGCCATATAGGCGGTAACCTGATTAAGTCAAATTAAGTCCAACTAGCCATAAAGGCGGAACCAAAATAAACCTGCCATATAGGCGGTAAGAAAATTTAATTACCAACCGACCAATCTGGCGGTATCCTTGATTAGTCAGGTTTAAACCAGATTAAAATGATTTACCAACCGACCAATATGGCGGTATCCTTTTTAAGTCAATATTTTAAATAGTGAATATATTATTTTTAAGGGAGATTAGTCTAAATAGTAACAGTAAAAGAATTACCTTTCACCATAGCTGGGGAAGTTACCTCATCAAGGTGAATAGTAAAAACTATAAAAAGGAAGAAAGTAAATTACTATTATTACAAAACGTAATTAAAATTATTTACAAAACTAAAAACTAAAATAAACTAGAGAGAAGACTCTCTATTTACATCAAAGAAATGGGATAGAATGGTACATTTGAAACTGAAACATCGAGCTGAATTTATAGGCCTCGGTAGGCTCTGGGCGTCGCGACGCCAAGGCCTTTAGCGTCGCTACGCCAGCTTCTTTTAGACGTGGCATGCTGAGGTGATGACACGTGGCGATTCTGGATAAGGTGATAAGGTGACACGTGGCAAGGTGGTTGGGATCTCAATTATTGTGACACGTGGTGGCTCGTGATTTTTCGGCTCGGATTCTTATCCGCCACATGTCAGATAAGGATAAGTCAGTCAATAATTGACGATGACATGGCTGACAGGTGGAGTGAGACGTGGCAACACGTGGCGATGGCGACTGTCGGCACCGTAGGATGATGACACGTGGCACAGCGCACGTTAGCAAAGTCAAATTTTCTCAGATTCGGATTTATGGACCCGACGCACGTTAGCACTGTTCGGCGCATGTTAGGCGTCGCGACGCGGTAAATTACCAAAATGCCTTTTTTGTCCAATTTTTACTGTCTTGGTCCAAATCACCTCCAGAATGTCCTGAAACTTTATTTATCTACAAAATAACACAAAACACATCAAAATATTCACAAAACTCAAGAAAATATACAAAATATTAGGTTAAATGAGTGGGAAATTGTGATAGATTTACCACTCATCACACCCCTAAACCTAACATTTTGCTAGTCCTCGAGCAAAACACAAAATAAAATAACATAATAAAATTTAACTAAGCCACTTTCGTAAGGATCACGGTTGCATTTAGCATATTCAACAAGCCTTTAAACCCCTAGGTG